>JANHZT010003491.1:27319-38505 GCA_032468215.1 Stegonotus admiraltiensis | reverse complement strand
TTGTTCAAGTATAATGTTTTTTTAAATAAAAATTCAAAAATTGGGGGAGGGGTATGATGAACCCCAAATCCTGGTTATACCTCTTCTGGTTGATGTCTTAGCATTTTCTTTTAAACTACTTCAAAGGATGGTGGACAAAATAAAGAGAAGGAAGACAGTTTTTCTATAGACAATTTATCTACACCTGGTAGCAATTTTCTTAGGATGGGATCTCCATTGCCAGGAAGTGGAGAAGATTGATCTTTCAGCATTTAGGTATTCATCTCCCCACTATTGAATCTCCATCCCTTTCATCTTGCTTTGGATACCTAAGATAGAATTGGTATGGGGGAACGATCAGTTTATAGGTCATATTTCTTCTTGATAAATCAGCCACTATATAGGCCCGTGATGGTGAACCTATGGCACGGGTCCCACAGGTGGCACATGGAGCCATATCTGTGGGCATGTGAGCATTGCCGTAGCTCAGCTCCAGCATGCATGCGTGCACCAGTCAGCTGATTTTTGGCCTTCTGGTCCCATTGGAAGTTGGAAAATGGGCTGTTTCTGGCCTCCGGAGGACCTCCAGGTGGGTGGGGAAGGCCGTTTTCGCCCTCCCCAGGCTCCTAGAAACCCTCTGGAGTCTGGGGAGGGTGAAAAATGGGCCTACCGGGCCCACCGTGCCATCATGTGCTAAAAGGGGCAGAGTGCACGGGGGGGGTGCACGCACATGTGCAGGAACAGGGCACATTGGATTATGGGTGTGGGCACGCACATGGGCAACCTCCCTGGGTTCCCCCCACTTTTGGCACGCGACAGCAAAAAGGTTAGCCATCACTGATGTAGGCTGTCCAAAGTGTCCATTCCCTCTTGACGTCTAGACCCTACACTCACCATGTTACAGGAACAAAGGCCCTCTGCCCCTTAGCTTCATTTACTTCACTGAAAAATTAAGCACAGAGGTGTCTTCCTTTGTGCACATAATGGTCTTCTTTACGCTGAGCTTTGTGAAGTTCATGAGCTCAGTCTATATGTGCATTAAGGTCAGTGGTGAAATCCAAATTTTTTTACTACCAGTTCGGTGGGCATGGCTTGGTGGGCATGGCTTGGTGGGCATGGCAGGGGAAAGATACTGCAAAACCTCCATTCCCACCCCACTCTCGGGCCAGCCAGAGGTGGTATTTGCCAGTTCTCCAAACTGCTCAAAATTTCTGCTACCGGGTCTTCAGAACCTGTCAGAATCTGCTGGAAATCACCTCTGATTAAGGTTGCTCTTTATAGCAAAAGTGTTCCTCATCTTCCTTCTCTCCTTTTTTCCCCTCCAGCTAATGCCATATTTTGTGATGATAATATTTTCATCGGCCCCTGGACTTCCAGGCCTATTTGTTGCGTGTGCATTCAGTGGAACACTAAGGTCTGTCCTATGCTGGATTTAATGGAGGTGTGTCAAACCAAGCAGAAGGGAATGAAGTTCTTGAAAAGGCTGCCTTGTGTCCTTTCCTTTCCTCTTCCTACCATGAAATGCTGTCCACTCTTTGTCTTTCTCAGTGCAAAGCCTGCAGGGAACTTGACAGAGAGGTTATCTTCTCTTTCTAAATTTATTTTAAAAACATGGTGTCATCTATGTGCTGTTAGATTGTGTGTGTGTGGCACACACACATAGATAATGTATGATACATGCGTTAGATAATGCACGTGTCATACGTTAAAATATTAGCATTTGTTATTCTTTAAGAAATCAGAAAATCAGGAGGCCAGGATGAGTACAGGAGATTTGAGGCAAAGACTGCTTATTCTTAGGAATAGAATAATGTGCCTTTTGTAATAGGAAAATTAATTATTCCATTGATTCCTTGTTTGTTGGAAGATGTTGCATTTGTAGGATTGAGAGGGAGGCAAAAAAGGAAGAGATTTTTGGAAGAGGCTGGAAGGAAAACTGAAATAGATAAAATGTAATACCCTGTTTCCATGAAAATAAGACATCCCCTGATAATAAGCCCAATTGGGCTTTTGAGCGCACGCGCTAAAATAAGGCTCCCCCTGAAAATAAGCCCTCCCCGAAAATATTTAAGCGCAGAGCTGGAAATCAGGTAAGACGGCAAGAGGAGCCCCATCTTGCTCCATATGCCACAAAATAGTAAAACCTCCCCCAAAATAAGGCCAAGCGCTTATTTTGAGGTTCAAAAAAAATATAAGACAGGGTCTTGTTTTGGGGGAAACACAGTAATATGTTGACTTTCCTAATGTTTCCATTTTTCCTTGAAGGTAACTATTTAAATATCCTTCATAAAACTATCCAGAGATCTTAATAAACTTTATTTACACCTTCAGGAGAGTCAGCTTGGAGACACCATGAGTTCTAGTCTTCCTTTAGGCACAAAGCCAACTGGGTGATCTTGGGTCAGTCACCCTCAGCCCTAGGAAGGAAACACTGGCAACAATTTCCAAAAATGTTGCCAAGAAGTTGCCAGGAATCAAGACCAATTCAAAAGAAACAAACAAGAAAAACAACAAAGAAACAAATCCCCCCGCACAACATTTTCATGTACGAAAACTCTTCTCGAAGCTGTAGCATTTATGTCATTGCTTGATCACCTAATCAGTTACTGTATCAAGAGTTTAATCATTCAAGTAATGGAAGCAGAACTTCTGTTTATAAAAGGGGGTTAACTGTGCTAATGTAAAATATTTCCATTTTTAATGCAAGAGGAATCATGTATGCCAGGTCCTTCCTGAAGGAGGAAAAGAGAGCCATGGAAAAGCCATGTGAGATGCAGAAATAGTAAAAATATCCAGCAACAAGAATGCTGTATGGACAAAAATGGACAGATAATTCCCATAACAGATGACTGGCTGCAAAAGCTGATGGAGTTAGCAAAGATGGCTAAACTAACTGCTTTAATTAAAGAAAAGAATACAGTGAACTTTGTTTCTGCTTTGTGCTTGAGGTGGAAAGTAAAAGAAACTTTGACTTTAGTTTTTGCTGATTAGACAGGTTTATTGTTATAGAAATGGCTGGTATATATTACTATGTAAAAGTAAAAGTCAAGGCTGTACGTTACAACCCTATTCTACGTCACTAAAAAGAGTTGGGAGTCAAAGTATTTAGGTTTTTTCCCTCTTCTCCCTTTCCTCATTTACTTTTTCATTATTTTCATTTTTTCTTTATATGTTATATTTTTATAAACTAATACAAAATTCATGAAAAATAAAAAAATAGTAAAAATATTGTAATCCTTAGCTGTGATGGTACTAGTAAACCTTGCCTCAAAAATAAGATAAGCTGCCACGTAAGTATTCACATAGTTTAAGTGTATTCATTCACTATATTAATCAATGATGCTTGTTTAATTATAATTTAGGTAGTTATATGGAGAAGTTAGGATTAAAGCAAACCATAGTGTTTTATAATGTCTGAAGCCAATAAGTAATCTCTGTTCAGTGAATGCAGCTAGATAAATTCTGGCCCTCAGATAAAATGCACTTTTTCCCAGTTTCACAATTTCTAATCTGGCTCTATTGGGCAAAGTCTAAATTCACACAACATGCTAATCTAAGCTAGAATGGAATGGATGTTGTAGGAATCCCACTATTTTAGTAGGTTATGAACCAAGCAGCCACATGACCTATTTTGTTTAGGCATAGCATGTTATAAGAACAAGCAATTATGCTGTAATCCAAGTTTAGTATATTATGTAAAGATATCTTGACTCTTTAGCAGCATCCAACTAATAATTATTATTTGTGGAAAAGAAGATTTAGCTATTTTACCATTCAGAGTGATGGTGGCAGTATTCACAATATTATAGAACAGGCAGTTTGTTCAAATCCCTCTTTGTCTTATTTGATTTACCTCATATTTGTTTCTTCTTTTACTTTTACTTCTTTTGCAATACTATCACATAACAGGCTATTTGGTAGATGGGTGGAAATAATTTAGTATTACTTTTCCCAGGGCCAGTCACATTTTAAGGACTAATCTGAGGGTCTGATATTGTACATGCTTATTTTTATAGCACTGTGGCTGCAAGTATAAATGCTCTGGCAACAGTAACATTTGAAGATTTTGTCAAGAACTGGTTTCCAAAAATGTCTAACCGTGTGAGCACTTGGACCAGCAAAGGCTTATGTAGGTGGAAAATATGACCTTAATTTTTCTTAATTTTAAATTAAACTGTTTCTTAATCTACTCTTCAAAATGAAAATGTCTTTAAAACTGATATGTTTAAACCTGCCACTTTTCAAAAGTCCTTAATACAATATCACAAGGTCTGTGTCCGGGCAATAACTTACACACGGTTTCTCTTATCAGTGTATGCAAGGAAAGGTATGATTATTTAATAATGATTTGCTCCCTTTTGAGATGTTTATCATCTCAAAATTATCAGCAATAATTTTGGAACAGTATATCCAGAGATGTTGGGTTCCTAATCAGCTGTACGTAAACCATAGTTTTATAAAAAATCAAGGGAGGATTAATAGATTCATCATTGATGTTCCACCTTTGTTTGAGCTGTAGGCTCAAGAACGCTGCATATTAACTATCTTAAAGGAAGTCAGTGCTTCCTTATAATCTGTACACATTGATTAAGGTATAAAATTTTAATCTATTGACCATTCTTGAAAGAAAATGGATATTTAAGTCTCTGACTTAAATATTTATGCTCAAAGACATCATGGAAAGGTCATTCTGTGGCATCATAATAGAATGAATGCTTCACTTATTGACATTCCCTATCATGAGCTATGAAAATGATTTTAGATAAAATATATGATAGATAACTGTTATAACATTTTTATATGCAAAGTAAGCCATTTTATATGCAAAGTAAGTCATTAAAAATGCTTTCGTTGGAAATTAGACTGGCTTCTGTCCATGAGTAATTGAAATATGAAGTTCTTTCTTTCAGTGTCCTCAAAACAGCAACATGAAAGGGAAAAAGATTATTTTAAAGAAAGTGCCAAAATGAAGATGTCAGCATCATATTGCATAACGCAGTTTGGAATAATAGGTTGAAAATCTCTTGGGAATTTCTGCTGAAGGAGCAAATGTGAAACTGATTTCAACCGTTTTTTTCATCCCCCTTTAACTAGTTATTTTCTATGAAAATCTTCTGTGAAAGCTTCAGGCAATTATGGAAAGGAGAAGGGAAGAATGGGCAAATATTCTACCCCAAACTTTCTGCTTTCTGGAAAGTCCCATATGGAATAAATCTCAGGGAATGTTCTTTCGATAGGAGGAAATTTTGAAATCCATCCACTGCTGTCATTAGTTGTCAACAATCTGATGAAAATACATTTGAATATATATATAATGAAAACTGCTTCCTTTTCTCCAGGCATAGTATTTGGAGGGCTGTGTACTACAATGGCTGTAGCTGCATCACTCATGGGTGGTGTTGTGCAGGTAACCACACAACTAAATGTTTGATATGACCTAGAATTTGTATCATCCTCCCTGAATAAGGAATTTTCAACTTCCATAGTGAGAAAGTGAGACAGATGGTTTTAAAAGTCTAGAGAGCTCTGCTCAGATTAAATTCATAGACGGCTTATCTGTTATTAAATCTGTTCATATTCGTATGTCATCAGTTGCTTTCCCTATGCATTATCATCAGGAAATCATAGAACCTATTTAATTGAAACAACTTTTCTTTTTGATTAAACTTGTTATCTCCTTTATCCTTGAGAATAAATAAGGCATTTACAAATACAGGCAATGTGTACACGCAGGATTAAATTGTATTTCATTTGCATTCATGAATCCTAAATAATGAAAGTATGCAATGTCCTCCTGCTTTTACCATGTATGCTATCTCACACATACCACAGAAGTCTCTTGGATGGACCTAAGAAACCAGAAATTTTGGTTGTGATAATTTTACATATTTATGCACACGTTTGAGTGTCTTCACAAGCAAGTTCTTAGGACTGATATTTAAATAAAGAACTATTAGTTGCCTCTTCATCTGAGTTTAATAAATAAATGAAAGACTGCTTAAAATGGATTTGAATAAGCAATACATGTTGGAAAATACATACCTTATTGAAGATAAAAGAGATACATCTCTTTTTTACCGTAGACTAGTTTATAACCCGGTGTTGCCTGGGTATTTATTTATCCTGATGCTGTATTAGACAGGAAAAAGAATAAATTATAGAGATCTAATTGCCCTGGCCAGCAGCTGGGAAAAATTCTACAGGGAACAGCCTTTGAGGTGATTATCTGCAGTAGCAGACACCTCTCCTGACAATTTGCACTTTTTGCTTGAAGCTGAGGGCCTAGGGTGTTTTTGTTTTTTTAAAGAACCAATCCCCCTTACCAGAGGGAGCACCCTTCTGGAGTACTGTGAAGCCGTTATCATGGAAACTCCACTGTCTATACAGTAGAAGCCATTTTAAGGCACAACAGGCTGTATTTTAACAGAACTTGAATCCAAAATGCACACTATCACTGTCAGAAGTACTGTGATTTGACAGTATAGATATAATTCATTCCTTTTCATTTCAGTGGCCCAGGCATTCCAGAGTTATGCTGGAACACACACACACACACACACACAAACACACCGAGAGGTAGTGTTTGAGTTGGATAGCATTATAGAAGTGAATTTTCTAAACAATTTGTTTTTGCTTCTACAACATTTCATCTGGAATTTTCTAGATGAAATTGTGCTAACATAGCCAAATTCTGTATACAAGTGGCTAATTTTTAATTTGTAGAAGACTTTTTAAACTTTATGTTTAAAATATTTCTTTTCAATGGTATACCCATGTACTATACAAGAACCATGTGCTAAGAAAAAACAATTAAACAGTATGTTATAGAAATGGGATATATACAGTATATATCAGTATATATTCGATAACTGTGATATGTTTTCTAACTAGGCTTCACTTAGTATCCATGGAATGTGTGGAGGACCTATGCTGGGATTATTTACACTGGGAATTATTTTTCCTTGTACCAATTGGAAAGTAAGTAACAAGAATAGCATTATCTTTGCATATATATTCTATTACTATTGATTTGTAATATTGTTATCAAACATAGCAAAAAATCCATCTGTCATGACACTTTATTGTTAACTGGGATGTGATATGAGCAATCTTCTTATTGCTGCATAAACTTTGAGTCCCTTGCCAGATATTAGGAGATGCTGCAGGTGATGTCCTTCAGAAGTGACAACTACTTTTCCTACCTTAGAAGATTTACAGGTATTTAAAATTGGACAACTCCAATAATGCTGTTTCATGGTTGCATTTGTTTAAGGGTGCTTTTGGTGGTCTTGCTACTGGAATCATTTTGGCATTTTGGGTCGGCATTGGAGCTTTTGTGTATCCTGCTCCACCATCAAAAACTCTGCCACTCTACCTTTCAACCGCTGGATGCAATAGTACTGATATGGTTGTACCCACAGTTCCTACTTTACCTCCGGAAAGGTACCATTCCTATCTAACCATCTATATATTTTATGGCAGTGGTTCGTAACTGCTTTCCACAGTAATTATAGCCCACTATTACAATCAATCATTCTATCTATCTGTCTATCTGTCTATCAATCTATCTGTCTCTGTCTGTCTGTCTATCATCTAGCTACCATCAATGTATCTATTTTGTTGCAGTTGAGTATCATTAAATTGCAATTAAACTTATGAGTGTTTTAAAATTTATCAATCATCTAGATGGTAGTAGGATTTAAACCTAATTGGTAAGGGAATTGTGTGTACAGCACAGCAATTATTAACTTTGTTCCATTTTGTTTTCCTAGGCCTTATTTAGCAGATTCCTGGTATTCTTTGTCATATCTCTACTACAGTGCTGTTGGCTGTCTTGGATGTATAATTGCAGGGCTACTGATCAGTTTTGCGACAGGTCAGTTCTTCTCTGACATTCACACAGTCCTGTGTGAATGTACCTATATATGTATGCATGTATGTATGAATGTATGTATGTATGTATGTATGTATGTATATAATTTATAATGTATTATGTGATTTATATAATTATAAGCATGAGTTGAAAGATAAAATAGATACAAGTAGAGGAAACATTAGGACAGGAACTTCTCAAACAGTAAACAAGACATTGCATCTGGTTGTCATTCAGTTCCAATTGAGGTGAACAAGTCATGGTTAGAAATGAGATGGAATATCAGAGAGCTATATCCAGATTTTCGGCTTCACATTTAAGAAGAATATTGGTGAGAGGGCTGGAAACTAAGTCCCATGAGGAATGCTTGAAAAAAATGGATGTGCTTAACTTGGAGAAGAGAATATTCAAGTAACACAGCATATTTGCTATACCAGAAAAGGGGAAGACCTATAAGAAATGGTTGAAAATTTGTAGAAAAGCATATTTCAGCTAAATATTAGGACATGGATAGATAATGGCTTACAAAATGATAAAAGGATAATACAAAATGTCACCTCGAAGCACAAGATGGATGGCATATAAGTTTAACAAATAAATAAATAAGAATAAATCAAGATTAAATAAGACTAAAAACCAAGAGGACAGGTGACATGGGGTTAGATCAATCACCCCCCAGCATGAAGCACTCCTATCAGGGCCCTAGGCCAGTCAGCAGCACCATATTTTAAGGTTCTTCTGGAAGGCCAGGATGTGGGGGCTAATTAATTTCCAACGAGAAAATATTCCAGAGGATGGGACCAGAAAAGGCTGTTCCTCTGGACCCTATCAGCTAAACTTTTTTGGCAGAGGGGTTTCAAAGTAGGTCTTTTCTGGAATGAGTTGGATGGCCTATTCCACTGGGTAAAATGGCTCTTCAGTGAATAGCATGGCGTAACTATCTATATCTATCATGGAGTGAATAGTTCTGCTTCACTGAACTATTCCCTATGGCTGTGATAGCAAATCTATGGCAAGTATACAGGAAGTGGCACACAGAGACATCTCTCTGGGCAAGCGAGCCATCACCCGTTGCTCTTCTGGCCAGCTGCGGGAGTGCCAGAAACTGGAAGAGCAGCCGCCTAGTGTCATGTGTGCACCAGTCAGCTGCTCCTCTGTTTCCGGCATGCACATGAACACCAGCCACTGGTCTTCCAGCTTTGTGCATATGCATGCATGCACAAAGACCAGCTGGCCAGTGCACATGCGTGCACCAGAAACTGAAATATCTTCTTGGCGTGCACATGCCAGAGGTTCTGACCAGTTCTGGAGAACTGGTAGTGGAAATTTTGAGTAGTTCAGAGAACCGGTAGTAAAAATTCTGACTGGCCCCGCCCCCATCTATTCTCTGCCACCCAAGTCCCAGCTGATCAGGAGGAAATGGAGATTTTGCAGTAACCTTCCCCTGCCACGCCCATCAAGCTATGCCCACCAAGCCATGCCACGCCCACTAAGCCACACCCACAGAACCAGTAGTAAAAATTTTTGAAACCCACCATTGGCACATGCGCACCGGGCAGCTGCTCTTCTGGTTTCCGGCATGCATGGGTATGTGCATGCTCCTATTTCAGCACTTGGTGCTGAAAAGGTTCACCAACACTGCCCTAGGACCTCAGCGTTTCTTATTTAGTATCAGATGGCTCAGACACCATCATTGTAAGTGTAATGCTAGGGTCCCTTCCTCCCATTCTAAGAGCATTTCTTTACATTTAAACTGCATTTGATATTTGGTTGACAATAACAGCTGATTAAAAATATGTTTGTGGAGTTTTTCAAAATGCTGGGGTTTTTTTAGTTTCCAGTACACTGAACATCATCAAGCAGATTTTGTTCCTGCTGTTGCTTATGGTGGGAATATCATTACCATAAATAAGACAAAATATATTCCTGTGTAATTTTTAAGTTTATTCCCTGTATTATATTAACTGAATCATTTGGGTGAGAGTTAATAAGATGGCCAGAGATCATTGGGTTAAATGTTTCATTATTAGTCAAGATTTCAGTAGCCTGCTTCTAGAAAATCTGCATTAATTTCAGTTATCAGAAGAAGGTCCAATGTAAGTTGCTGAAACTGACAAGTGGATGGATAAGATTTACATTATTTCAAAATTTCTTGAAACTCCTGGATGAATTAGGGACATGGATTCTAATTATTTTATACTAAAAGAATTATTGTGACTTAACAAGACATGGAAATGTCTGCTTTCAGAATTAAGATCTTGTATAAAATATTAGAAAATATTTGCTTTTTTGATAGACGATTAATGATTTTTTGTTTTATCTAGGTCCAAATAAAGGGAAAGACATTAAACCACTATTAATTCGCCCAATCTGCAATCTATTTTGTTTCTGGTCTCCTAAATACAAAACATTGTGCTGGTGTGGAGTGGATCATAACTGTAAAGAACTTCAGGTAAGATTATTGTATTATTCTTTTGACATATTCTTTGACATATCAGAGCAATGGATGGGGTTGAGCCTTATAGACTCCATCCCATTTCTTGATACCCTGTCCTGCTTCATTTTTTCATCACCTTTCCATGAAGAAATTTTCACTAAGGACTGAACTTCAAAAAAATCTTATGGTTGTTTAGGAAGTTGTCCTAAAATCTATATGACAGAACACTAAATAGTTTTTACCTCAAATATATATGATTCTAATTAATTAAAAATGCATGCTTTTTTGAGCTATGAATAGCATTAATAGTTTTGGGGAGGTGAGAAAACCGATGAATCATTAGGTTCCAATCTATTTATTTTGTTCAGAAGCTTGTTAGACCTAATCCTGAATACCTTATGGCAACATTTCTCAACTTTGGCTAGTTGATAATGTGTGGACTTCAACTCCAGAATTCCACAGCCATTCCAATGAACCCTATGAATCAGACTGATAATGTCTTTATTTTAGCTGAGTTACAGCAGGATGATTTTTACCACGATAAAGTTGAATTCTCATTGAACAGGCTTAAATTAAAATATGAATCAAGTGAAAAAGCTGGTAAAATGGTATAATTTTAAGCAATTGAATTATCCGAGTTTCCTTTCAGAAAGAGTGGTGATGGGCAGATGGTTAGATTCAGATTATTATTTCAGTACATAACTGAAACTGATGACACTCAGCTGTACATCTCCACCCCTGGCCACCCCAACGATGCCTTGGAAGTGATGTCCCGGTGTCTGGAAGCTGTGCAGGTCTGGATGGGGAGGAACAGGCTTTGACTCAACCCTTCCAAGACCGAGTGGCTGTGGCTTCTGGCGTCCCGGTATAGCCAGCTGGTGCCATCGCTGGCTATTG
>JANHZT010003491.1:15669-26718 GCA_032468215.1 Stegonotus admiraltiensis | reverse complement strand
TAAATTCGGCCAAATCTATTTAATATGTTTTAAAATGGTTTTAATTTTTGTATATATGTGTATTTATTTTGGCTGTGTGAGTCCAGCTGGAGAAGGGCAGTATATAAATTTAATTAATTAATTAAATAAATAAATAAGTATATAACTAAGAAGGGCATGCTTCGCTCCTGGCCATTTAGGGTTGTGGCAGTGGATTTGGGTGTAACCACCTGCGTTGTTTAATGGTTTTTTAAAATTTCTTTTCAGGATGAATTGAAAAGTGACTTTGAAACAAAGGCAGATGCAAATAATGTGCTGAAGAATGGATGGAAAGACAATTTACCTGGTTATAATGCCTATGAGAAATCCTACACTAACCCAAGCATGACCGAATCCTACTTTTAGCACAAATAGTAAAAAAGGACATATAGCTGACCATAGAGATTTCATAAGAACAGAAGAAAACACACTTTATTTATGTCTGCTAAGTTGCTTAGAAGACATTTATTTATTATTTAATAGAGGGTCATATCTATTCAGGTCAGTTTCATAATAGATAAGGAATGGTTTCTAAAACGCTAGCGGTACTTTAAAGAATAAAACTTTTTTTGTTTAAAAGAATCCCACCATCTCGTTCATCGCATGGGTTGGATTTTAATGCTGGGCCCTTGCAGTTAAAAGTGCAAGCCACGATATAAGTTGCACCTTTTGAATATTATTATTATTATTATAGCATTTGGAATTATTTTTTAATCTCTGGAAGGCTATTTTCCACCATGTTGGCTTCCAAATAAAGGATTTATGAATGAATATATGTCTGGACTGAATCATTTGTTAGTTTAGGACAGTGATTGCAAACCTGTTGGGCTTGGTCTGTCAAATTCAGAAAATACTTAACTTGACTCTGCTGGCATGTCACAACCCCACCCCCACAACAAAAGAGAAACAATTCGCAATCTCTCTCCCCACTCTGCCCCATCTAGTCTACCCTAAACAATGGCGCTTAGCAGCACCAGCCCTCGACTTCAGCCTGATGCCACTCAAAAAGGTCATCTTGTGCCATTCCCCAAGGTATATTTATTTATTTGTCAGATTTATATGTCGCCCTTCTCCCGTAGGACTTAGGGTGGCTCACAACAATTGACAAACTCGACAATCGAAGAAATAAAATTTAAAATCAGGATTACAATTTAAAACCCCAATCCCCAGTTAAAACCCACAACAGATCAGGAAAGTTGATAAAAAAACCATGTCTTCAGTTCGGCCCGGAAGGTGTAGAGGTCAGGGGCCTTCTTCTATATGAAGAAGAAACAAACTTTTGTTAAGAAAACAATATGGACGTGGTCATGAACTTGTCAAGAGCTGAGACTGACATCAAGACCTTTTTGTTTCTTTTAGAAATTCCCATAAATTCCCACTTTTGTGCTCTTGTACAGTAAGCGACAACATTTAATGGGAGGGAAGTAGAGTAAGACTAGTAGTAAGTAGTAAACAAATGTTTATTTTTCAAGCAAGATTTTTTTTTTCTTGAATGCACCAAGACACTGAGTTGAGTTGGTAATAGTTAAGACATTCTGGACTAATAACAAACTGTAGATTTTGAAATACAGACTGTAACTGCTCATGCAGTCTGTTTGAAAGAACATGCATAGACCAAAGTTATTGTAGGCTAGATCAACAATGATCTAAAGCATTGTTATTATTTTTTTTGCATGAATGCTAGTTTTGAAGCTCTGCGGCTTTGCATGCATATACCACTGGTATTGGTCATTTCAAAATACAAGTATTAAGAAGTACAAAAAACAGGAAGTTGAATCTCTAACCAGCACTCATGTAATGCATATTTCCTGAGAACAGTGTGTGCCATATATCTATATAAGATAATATGCATTCAATGCAACATAGTAAACCAAACCTAGCAGAGCATTTCTCTCAGCTAAAGCATATAACTCTCTATACATCAGCAATATTCTAGGACACTGTTGAGACCCAATTTGTTTTAAAGAAAGGAACACAAACAGTTTTTTTATTTCAGAAACTTTCCAATAACTGGAGAACAAAATTTATAAATTTACAAAATTAAAAGCCATTAAACTTTCCATCTGGGGAAGTAACTAGAATTTGTAATTTTCCACAATAAAAACTGGATTAAAACTTTCATTATGTTTATATTGAGGGTACAGGAGTGCAAACTTATATTTAATGCATCACAATGTTTTTGGCATTTTTGTTTAGTAATTAGGAAGATGTTTACTCAGAATGAGATTTGTCTGTCTAGGACAAGAATTTGGAATTTCAAATTTACAAATTTAATTAATGGCACTGGCAAGTCCTTGTAACCACAGAACCTGGTTTTGAGAATGCAGCATAAGTTTGTCCTGTGATTAGTTGGAATAAACAGTGAGAAACAGAACACCAATTAACAGGGATACAAGCTGACAAACAGAATCCATTCTAAAGCTTGGGTCCCGCCAAGGCAATCAGCATTGAAGTATGACAAAACTTAAATGTCAGATAAAGCTAACATAAACTATGCTTCACAGCATGCAAAAAAGTGCACTTTGTATTGATTCTGACAGTTTTGGGCAAACTGATGCGCCCATAAAGTTTGCAGGCTGGCAAGCTTTTCTGTTCATTGGTGCACCTGGGTGGCGGTGGTGGTGGTGGTGTTAGCATCAGTGTTGACATTATCCTGGGATTAAAACTCATGGGAAACCAGTGATGGAAAGGCCTGGAATTAATATCTGTATAAGCAATTGCTGGATCAGAGAATCAATATCAGTAATAATATTATAAAGCTGATCGTTATAATGTAAGACAGTATTTCTAAGAAAGAAACAGAGGAAGAAAAACTCCTTGAGAAGTAGAATAATGGTCTGGGCATTAGAATGAAATCACCGATGGTTTCAAGTGAAAGAGAAAATGAATTTCATGCAAATAGTGTAATATCACATCTATAAACCATTTCTTTACATGAGATATATTTGCTGTGCTTTGCTATATAATGATACAAAACCTGGACAGCAGAACACCTTTTAAACTTGCTTTGGTTGGTATAAATAAGAAACTTTTGAATACCTGATCATTTTGTAAAAGGAAAATGCAGAACTTTGGAGAGTTTCGCATATAAGTAAATCTTCCACAAACATTTTAGTTTGGTGTTTCATATTCTTCCTCATTTAAAAAAAAACACCCAAGAAAAGCAGTTAATAAATAATTGTTGTATCACTCACTTCTTTAACACCTTCTAAGTGTTATTATTGTCTGGTTCAGGCAATTGAGAATCAACGTTTGTATTATCATAGTCAATTCACTTATTTGAAGGAGTTTTTAGATACATCTTGGCAAGAGATTCCATGGGAGAAGAATGTAATCCTCTTTATTTTCCTACTTCCATAATTTGTTTTTAAAGGGAAAAAAAGTGTTACGTATGTAAGGTCCTATCTTTTTTTCTTGGAAAAGCAGTTCAGTGCTGTTATGCCTCATTTGCTGCATAAGCAGAAAGCTTGCATACGGTAAAGAATAAAACTGGTTTCATATTTGCTACAGGCTGAGACATTTCAGGTTGACATTTTTGTGAAATATAAAATATTCACACAGTTACACTTCTGCATGCAGCTTCTGCATGCCACGTTAGAGCATGGATAGGACAGTTCACTTAAGAGGTATGAGGAAACGGCCTTCAGTTGCACATTGAATATCAAGAGCAATGGAAAATGCCACATATTTTCCCCAAAGAGTAGAGTCATCAAGGGCAGTGCAATGGTGCACCAGCATCCCAGGTTTTCTGAGTTGGGGAAAAGAAAAACTCATGCAGCTTTATGCACATCAGAATACGGGCAGAGTGAGCCCTATGAAATAGGCTCGTAGGCTTCTGAGTTCAGCTGCAAATTCTCCAGGGCCAGGATCATTTTCTTTGTATAAAACTTTTATCTGAGATATACATTGCTCTGCATGAAGAATCAAGGTACCTCATGCAGTAGTGGATCATTGAATCTTGGCTTGAAGTCTTGCTTTGTATGTGTCTCTGTGCGTGTCTGTGCATGTGTACACATACATAGGGGGACATACACATATGGGAGGCACACACATGCACATATATACATACGCATCTGCACACAGAGAGACACAATAGATGCACGTGTCTGCATGTGCATATCTATGCACACCCGAATGTACATTGAATTATGTATACAAACCAACAAAAGTGATGTGCAAAACATCAAACTGCATAGTAAATATAGGACAGGCTGACCTCCCTTTTAACATCCGCAATCTCAGCAAGAGACAAGGATAAACCTGACAAAATGGGAAGCCTTGCGGACTATTTCAGCATCAACAGATGGCCACTAAGGCAGCAATTGTCTGAGTTTTTCATTCATTTAAGCAACCAGAAGGGGTAGAAGTAGTGAATAAGCACATCATTTCTTTAAAAGATAATAATAAATCCCTTACTATGAAAGTTTAACAAATAGGTAATGGACTCTATATTTTCTCAGATCTGTTGGGTTTATTATGTGCTTGCCCAGTAAATTCTCCTCTTCTAGAACTTCTGTTCCTCTACAGTCTTTTTTTTTGTGTTTTTTTTTTGAGCACAGAACATGGAAGAAGCAGAACAGTAGATTGTGTCTGCTGGTAACAGGATTTGTTCCAATTTTACAAGAAAGCTTGTACATCAACACACATACACAGCTTGATTCTGTTGTCTTCTTTCCAAATCCCACCTTCATCTTGACTTCTGGAAATGTTCAGTCATGATGCTTCTGCTGGTGGTTTTTGCCCCCCCCCCTTTTTTTCTTTCATCCTTTCTTATCAGCTAAGGCCATTCGTGGTGATACTGCCTACCATTCTTTTTTCGCTCTCTTTGCAAATGCTCCAGCTCAGCCTCATACATCATTTCCTGAACTAAGTATTTCTCCCTTCGCATTCTGTCACATAAGTCTTTGGGCATATCTGGAATCAGGTAGGCAATGAAAGATTTTATTCCAAAAACTAGATGCTGAAAGAGAGAGAGAGAAAGAGAAAGGTGAGTAGACATTTTTAAAATGCTCATGCTGACATGACCTTGTTTGGAACTCTCCAGTATGCTTTCTTCAAAAACCAAATTTGTCCTTGGGCATTGTCATTCTACAAATTGGTCCTTTGTAGACACACATCCCCCTTTGTCAAAATCTGCAAGATGGCAGACACATTAAGATTAAAAACTTGTCTCGTGTGTACTAATGTCATGCCATAACCACCATCTTGATTTCTTTGAACCTTGATTCCTGATAGGCTCAAGATTGATTCAGTCTTCTATCCTTCCGAGATCAGTAAAATGAAGATCCATATTGTTGGGGGCAATATGCTGACTCTGTAAATGGCTTTGAGAGGGTTGTAAAGCACTATAAAGTGGTGCATAAGTCTATTGCTATCCCTCATGGATGCCCTTTCCTCAAAACTTCTCTTGTTTCATTAATTTTCATAGTACCTTAACATTTATTTGGAATATTTAATTGTTACTGGATTTGGGGGAGGGTAGTATATTTGTGTTTTTTGGGGGGTAAAGGTTTTTGAAGGTTATTGAGTCATTTGGGTCATTATTTGGTGTCATATTTTTGTCATCCTATTGTTTCTGATGAAATGAGTTCATAAACTCATAAACATGAGTTTCATGTTATATGTATATTATTTTGACTGTTCACCGCCCTGAGTCCTTCGGGAGAAGGGCGGTATAAAAAACTAACTAACTAAATAAATAAATAAAAGCTTAGGCCTTTTAATAAAATGTGTCAGTTGCTAATAAAAGCGCCACCATAGATTATCATAGCTCTCCTCCTACAATATTGATAACTAAATCATGGAAAGCCAGGGAAGCCTCAGATGCTTGAATATATGACTGCAGAATGAAACATTGGAGAACTTCATTGATTGCCTTAACTCCATTAAACACTAGAATTCTGACTATTAATTTTTCCAATAATTTAATTCCCATTTTAATGAACAAATGGAATGCACATTTCCCATCAAATTGAATAATTATGATTGTGTTTCTATTAATCCTTTAACTTCTTTTATCCTATTGCTGATAGGTAAAAAAACACCTGGAGTTTATCCTAACCAAGAAACATGATATAGACTTTGAGGTCTTTCAGCATCTGCCTCCAAATATTCATGTTGACTTTCATGTACCGGTAAGAGGTGGGATTTCTGACAGCACACATGTGATCCTTGGTGAAAAATAAGTTCTTTGAGGAATAAAATTAAGTCAGTGTATCATGTGCTTGAAGGTCTGATAAACTCATTTAACTCATTTTAATATTGAGTAAAGCTTCTTTTATATTAATAATAATTACATTGTATTTCAATTACATCTTGCATAAATTCTTCAGCATTTGGACCCTAGGAGTCCAAAATTTCTGTTTTGGATAATTCCAAGCATCATAAAATATGCTTAAACACCTGTGTGCTATGTGTGGGTGTGTGCAAGTATGTCCTTGCATACGTTGATAGGCCACTCACTTGCTAATCAATGTTTTTAGCCTAGCACATCGCATGAATGCAGCCAGTGTTGCTACACATAATCCACTTCTAGAGAACCAATAGAAACTTGTATCGGTTTTTTTTTTCTCCCTGCATAAGACAGCTAGGTGGCTTCCCATTCAATTCTCAATTCTACTCACCTCAAAGACTATAATGAAAGCCAGTCGAGCTGCTAGAACATGCCAGAACTGTAAGGTGAATTCATATGGAGTTGAACTCCATGGAGGTGCTCTGTAATCTCTATACCTGTAACAGAAGCAGAGAAGAACAACCATTGATTCTCTCTGTCTATCTATCCAGTGATCCTTTTCAGTTGTCAACATGCACACACATTCACGCCCAACCACATTCTTAGATACATGTATTTGTTTGTATACACACCCACAGCCACACATGGTCCCACACCCATCGACTCATCCACCCACCCATCTATCCATCCATCCGTTCATCCATTCATCCATCCACCCATCTACATACATATAAATATATACACATATATCACACCCATACAGACACAGACAGACAAATAGAGGTATTTCACTACCACAGGGCAGAATGACTTGAAGAGATAACCATGCTTGTACATGAAAAGGGTTGGGTATTTCATAACATTTTATTATTTATCCGGTTCTTTTTATTATATTGAATTTCTGGTTAACGATCATAATGGATAGTATATATCTCTTATATTAGATGCATAACCACCCACCCATCCAGAGAGAGAGAGGAATATCTGCAGATAAAGAAACGGGATAACAGCAAATGGAAAGAGGAAAATGAATATGGGTCAGTTTGCTTCTCCTAATCTCAAACTCTCCAGATAACTGAAGTACAAGCCATTTAAATGTAGGTTGGATTAGGCTGCATTAGGCAAAAGCACATTAGAAAATGTGATCCTTCATTATTTATGGAACACCCACACCATGTGCACTGGGGACATAAGTAGCAAGTGGGAGGATTTTTGCTGACAAGAAGAGTTGAAAGTGATTTTTGTTTGTTTGTTTTGCATCCTTTCTCAGAGGAATAGCTGTTTCTCTGCTTGGTAGCTTTGTAGCTGAACTTCCACTGACATTTTTGTTTCTGTCATTTTTACCCTTCCTTTGTTAGACATTGATATTTTTTGCATTGCTGTAAGTACCTTTCAGCCCTAGAGACCTAGGGATATAAATACTTTAGATCAATTAAAAAAAGATGAATGCATATTGCACCAAAAATAATTGATTGAATTCACTTAAAGATACGTAGTATGACAATTTTAACATCTCTTACTCAATCCCCACATCAGTGGTGGGTTGCCCCCGGTTCGCACCGGTTCTATAGAACCAGTAGTAAAACTGGCGGGAGGCCCTGCCCACTGACCCCAACGTCATCAAAATGCTTCTGTGCATGCGCATGGCCCCACTGCAAACTGGTAGTAAAGGTAAGTAGAACCCACCCCTGGTCCACATGTATGAATCTCTTTCCATTTGCATGGATTCCATTAATCAAAAGTTAAAAAGCAAATGTAGATTCTAGGATTTTGACAGTTTCCTCATACAATTAGAATGATCTCCATCCTGGAAGTTACAAAGCCATGCTTACAGTGGTGAAATTTAAAATTTGTTACCACCGGTTCTGTGGGCGTGGCTTGGTGTGTGTGGGGGGTAATATGACTGGGTGGGTGTGGCCAATTTTTTTTTACTTTTAAAACCATTTTTTACCTGTAAAACCATGTAAAAAATGCTTTCAAATGGCTCTGACGATCCAAGCTGAGTTGCCTGGTCGGCAGCTGGGATCGTCAGAGCTTGGATCGTCAGAGCTTGGATTGTCAGAGCCCTTTAAAAGAAAAAAAAAGCTCTGATGATCGCGCGGCTCAGCTGGGCATGGGGGACAGGGGCAGGGATTTTTTCTACTGGTTTTCCGAACTGCCCACCGCCATCGCTACCTACTCGCCCGAGCCGGTCCGAACCAGGAGCAATTCACCCCTGCATGCTTCTAATACATACCTGCAGTATCCTGAATATCCCTTGCCGAGCTCACTCAGATCAAATATTGATAAGCTACTGTTGACATATCCCTTCAAACATCTAGGAGATAAAAAAAATAGACTAATGGATACATTTGGTTCTGAAGAATTACTTTGTCAGGAACCAGGCATGCAAAACATGTTTCATTCGCCCTGTTTGCCCTTACCCATGCATGCCTACATGTGTTATGGCATGCTGGTCATATCTTCAGTGGATGATGAGGACAAAATGTCATAGAATTTCATATGGGGGTAGCAGGAGCTATGCTGCAAGAAAACCATAAAGCCCTGAGTATGCGCGATGAAGTTTATGCCTTGGAAATTGATGCATGCATATGTGGAATTTTTTTTCTTTGGCTCAGAAGTCCTAACTAACACTAAATAAAAACCTCCCTCCTGTCATTTTTTAACAATTATGGGATGCTGAATGAAACTAGTTCCCTTCTCAAAGTGAAGAAGGATGTCAAATTGTACTTATAGACAGGATTCTGATAGATAACCCCTACTATAGAAATCTGTCACTGGTGAAATAATGGATACCCAGATATCGTGGACAGTTAATTTGGAAAGGAGTAATATTTCAGTTTGCTAAATAATTATTTTGTTGATGGCTATTTAATACCCATCCTACAAAGAGGCATTAGCACATGTCAAAAAATATAAGATAATGTTGATTCCATGGAAACTTCTATTTTGATCTAATTTATGCTGTTTTTCATGCAAATCTGATTTAAACTCAATATATATTTTTGTTCCTGCTCAGATCTAAAAGAAAATGTTAATGAAATGAGGACCATGCCAAGGCATTTTCATGGAAACATTTATTGAGGTCATGGGCTAAGGCTTAAAATAGAAGCTCATCTGTTTATTTCTTTATAAAAAAGGATTAAAGATTATCTGGGAAAAAATGTTACAGCCATAGCATGGATAATGGAACAGAATTAGAGAGAGACAAAAACCCTATCTGCATGATACAATAACTCCTCTGTTATACCTACCTATTAAATGTGTAACTGTAAAGCCAAAGAATCAGAAAACATTGTCAATCGAAATTTAAGAAATTGTTAATAGCAAAAATAAATGAAACTGAAATAGCAGACTATTAAGTCATAAATTATCTACTGGTAGTTCAGAAGTAAGCAGATTACTACTAGAGTTTTGGACTTCAATCATAGCCATACATTGTGAAAGTTGTGGCCCAAAACACATGGAAGATCATAGTTTCCTTTTAACGTAAATGGCCTATTTTTGTCATCGTGGATTATCTGTATTTTTGTAAGCAAATCCCTGCCATGGTCTGCTGATGAAATGCTAGATTTGTTGATATCAAGATATGAGATCTTCTGAAATGAATGTTCTGAGGTTGGGGAATGGGAATAGGGAATTTTTCTAATACTATTTTCATGGTTCTTGATTTTAGTTTCATCCTAAGTAAGGACCTGATGAACAAGTAAACTTGCAATATTATTTTATTTCTGGGATATTTGTCACAGGTAACATAATATTTTTTTAAAGAATCTTCACAGTTTTGAGCATACTAACACACTGAAACTGTGAAGCCATTCCAATGAATACAACAAACTTAAAAACAACACAGTTCAGGGGCACAAGCTGAAGACAATTATTCTGCAAGTAGAGATTGATTAAGATGGTTTTTAAGCTTCATTGGCACAACCTTTGGTATAGATGTAGCTTGTTAAAATAGAGAAATCACAGACAAATTGCAAGAGGTAAATTCCCCAAGGGAGAAAGCAAATCTGCTGATAAACTTGATGAAAATGCAGAACTTAGGACATCAGTTAAAAAGAAAAAGTATAGCAAGGGCAGAATTACTTTTCCTGTCTGTATCCTTCGTTGACACAAGGTCCATATTTGTAGGCATAAACAAAACGTGGGATATAGTCCGAAGTAATGGCAATGACAAAAGCATTGGTGATTACAGCTAGAACTCCTATTCCCTCGAGGATACCATACCAGATACCTAGAAGAGAAGAATTACGGTATGACTAAATACAAAACTGATAAAGCATCATAAAGATTTGTCCAGGTACATAACAGAATTAAACAGCAATTTCCAACAATGCTGTGGGTATTTCCCTTCATTTGAATTAGTCTAAGAAATAAATATCCACTTTCAGAACCAGTTTATGAACTTGCCCTTTGCTGTCACAATAAATGATAATCGATTTTGCCTCGCTTATAATTCTAGCATCATACATGCATGAAAAATGGTGTTTTCATACTATATAGACTTGTTCAGGAGTCTCAGCTGAATGATGGCGAATACAGAGATGGAACAACTGCCTGTTTGGTTCAGTTCATTGCCTTTTTATGCAGAACAGAGGCAAATCTCTGAGGGTCTCTTGTTCAAGGTCTTTAAGTCTTTCAAAACTATTGTGTTTCCAATTTCAGTCTACCCAACATCATCTGTTTTATTAATGAAAAAACACACTGGAATCTATACACCAGAGGTGGGTTTCAGCAGGTTCTGACCAGTTCTGGAGAACTGGTAGCAGACATTTTGAGTAGTTCAGAGAACCGGT
>JANHZT010003491.1:0-11448 GCA_032468215.1 Stegonotus admiraltiensis | reverse complement strand
GACTCCCTCCCTCCCTCCCTCCCTCCCTTCCATTTAGGCACTAGATTGTGAAGCATGCTTTACTGTTCAAGGGCATTGTTATCCCTCTAAAAACAATGTCAGTACATCACAAAACTATTTTCTCAATTCACTTTAAGTTAACTTACCTTCCAAGAAAAAATGCAATGTAGAAAATAGAACTATTTAAATTGACAAACTGGAAAAGAAACATTTTCAGAGCAAAACTGTTTTCCCACTCTGAGTCTGTTCTGGGGTGTTCTATAAAAAGGAAACAAAAATTTCATCATAGGCTGTCAAAGAACACAACATTTTTCATTTTAGATTCCAATCTGCCTATTAAGTCAAAGCTGAAACTTGGAATGGTAAGAATACAGTTTTAATTCTAGCCATAAAATCGAACTATACACACATACACACAAACATCCATATTCTTGGGAGTAAATCCATGGAACTCAGTTACCACTAATGTAGAACTGCAATGGAAAATTATTATAATTCTATGACCATTAATTTCTTCAGTGTATTGGGTACCTTGATGAATGATACTCAATATCATTTTCAGTGGAATGGGCAGTCTTGTGTTTGATACCTATCACCCGTGAGTGTCTTTAGTCTTTAAAATTCTTTATTGCTAATATTAAATGTAACTCCTCTAGAAATTAGGTCTGGGCTAGGTGACACCAATGAGATGAAGAAAGCTCTGACTTTTGCTGTCACCCTGTTTCATTCAGATTTTTGGAACCCAGGATTATTAATCCTAATGAAATCAGGAACAGCTTGCAGTTCTGAAGGAATGCAAAGATGGGTAACTATGCATGTATGCAAAATGAAACAAGGTGGATAGTGAATTACTCCTATCCCTTTTAACTTATTGCAAAAGTTTATTAGCAAGATAAGATTCAGGGTTTGAACAAAAAGTTCTTCCCTTAGGGTTATATTGTTGGTTTGGATACAGCCCTACAGGTTGTAGGGAAAACTGTAGAGCCAGTTTGGTCTAGTGGTTAAGGTACCAGGCTAGAAAGCAACAGACCATAAATTCAAGTCCCGCCTTAGCCATGAAAGTCAGCAGGGTGACTTTGGGCCAGACACACTCTCTCTCAGCCCAATTCACCCCACAGGGTTGTTGTTGTGGGATAATTGGAGGAGGAAGGTGTGCTGGAGATGTTTGTCACTTTGAGTTATTTGTGAAAATAATAAGGGTGAGATATAAATAAATAAAATTTATTAAGTTGATGAGCAAGTAATCAGTTTGTGATAATATCTGTACTTCTAGAAACTTTATTAGAACAAGGCAGAACAACGAAGAAACAATGCAAAGTAGAATACTATCATAACATTTTATTATTTTATTTTCTTATTAACTTGCTAAGTTTTATTGGTTATTTCCAATCTCAAAACACTGAGTAGTTTAAACCCCGAATAAAGCTTTAGGGTTAACTCTAATAGAATAGAACAGTGAGGGCTAACCTTTCTGCCATTGCATGCCAAAAGTGGAGGGGGGGGAGGGGGGATCATGTGCGTGATTCAACCATAATTCTATGCGCCCCGCCCCCACACGCATGTGCGTGACCCCCCCCATGCTCCCCCTGCTTTTGGCATGTGATGGCACAGTGGGCCCGGTAGACCCGTTTTTCACTCTCTCCAGGCTCCACAGCCTTTCTAGAAGCCTGGGGAGGGTGAAAATGGCCTTCCCCACCCCCTCAGAGGCCCTCCGGAGGCTGGAGATGGCCTGTTTGCCGACTGGTGGGCCCAGAAGGCCTGAAAATCAGCGTGCCAGAGCTGAGCTCGTGTGCCCACCAATATGGCTCTGCGTGCCACCTGTGGCACACGTGCCATAGGTTCGCCATCACGGGAACAGAATATAAAACCTAGGGCCAATACTGTATTCTCCAAGTGCCACATCTCCAGTGGAACTAAAATCACCTCAACTCCTGAAGGTTTTTTGGAAGAAACTACTTACCCAGATCTGTTAAAAGGTAGGCAACTTTTTCATATACCTGAAACCAACATAAGAGAGGAAGATACATTTTTTCAAACATCCTACTTTAAAGCATGATTTTAGCTCTGAAAACCATGTGTAAAAAAACCCCTCTAATTCAACTTCTTAATGATGAACATTTCCTACTATAAGCAACGGGGGGGGGGGGGGATCAAAGGCAATTTATGCCTTATCTATGAATAGCTTGACCAGGATTGTGAGTGTGTTAAGTGTTTGCCCTTGAGAGAAATGCCATACACTATATCATTAGAATGCTAACTGAGTAATTGACAAAGAATGGTGTGGTTGTGACCACAGATTGAATGCATTTTAAACTGGAATTTCCAGTTTTATAGATATCAGTCCAAGTAAGTAATCCACACCCATTCTTCTAACTTCTAATTTCTACCTGGAAGGCTGGCAGATTTAACTCTGATATATGTTTCTTGGAGTATCTCCATAATTGTAAGAGCTTTGCCTTTCTGAAGAGTACTTTGCCTGCACTTGTTGCGTTCCAGCTATGAGATTTCAGATAGTTTTTATATTGTTAGAGAAAGGCATCAAGGATGGATTTCCCCAGTGCAATAAATACAGAGAGCGGTTAACAAACAGCAAGTTGCTGTGACACATTTATTCTTCCATTTTAATAACACTGATAACTGCTATAGTAACGGACCCTGATTCCATTGATGAGATTCCTTCAAAATGATCACCTAGCAAAATTTACAGTTGAGACAAAATCAGCTCGTCATTGTGGTCCCTGAAATTCCCCCGGAATAAGTAGAGGAGATGAACACATTTTTTTAAAAGTCTGCCTTCCTGAAATGTGCATTGCCTCACTCCATATATTTTCTTGTTCAAGCCTTTTCCCAAACCTCCTCATGCCTTTCAAGGAGAGAAATAAGTGTTCTGAAAGAATCATCTGTGGAAAGGGGGCAAAAAAGTCAAGATAGCAGCTAGGATCATGCAATTGAAACCCCACCACTTGTTTCACGCCCTTAAAAAAGGACTGAGGTTTCAATGGTATATTTGCAATAAAATTTCGGCTATTTAAAGGCCCTTCTGCAGACGTTCCTGCATTCTGGTGTGTGTATCACTTCCTGCAAATTGTAACAATGCTTGCTTATTTGATGTTTATTTTGAAATGAAAAAAAAAATCACTTGCAGTCATGGAATACAGTCCTCAATATGAATAGAAAAAAAGAGAAAGCCTCTTCTATTAAAGATGTAATGTTCTTAGGGAGATTAGAGATATGGAAGTAGAGGGGATAATAGCTATGAAATCCCCCCAACTGCATTCAGTTCAATAGCATTTTGACAAGGGAAGCAATTTGCTTGTTTCCCTCGGTTCAATTTTAAATAGAATGTCTAATTAAAATCTTGTTTACTGCAGCAGGAAAGGCTTCTACAAAGTTATACCCAGATTTGAAATGCAAATGGGACTGCAATTTAACTTCCAGATTTTGCCCTTCGCTGACATTTATGATGTGTAGGCGTCTGCAAATATTAAAGTTTGTATTTTCAGAATGTCCATGTTCTTTTCTTGAGTTTCATATTCCTTTTGGTGGATATTAACCTGCTGTAGTCTCAACTACAACAAATAAGTTGCAGGACTGATGGCAAGTAGTAATAGCAATATGTGTGTGTGTATTATCATCATTATTATTTAAGAGAAATATATTTATAAAGATATCTTTTTCAGGGAAAACAACTTTCTTAATTAAACACCTATTGTCTCATTGTGTTTAAACTGCACAGTAACCAAGAAATAAGATTACATCAACATATAGTGAACCTATTAGAACGAATAGTTCCAAAATTCCTACTTCAGTAGGAAATTCCGGGAACTGAACAGCTCTTGAATTTAGAAGTGGATGTTATGTCACTGATGTACTTTTCTTCTTTTTTTTCCAGGCTGTGGAATGTGGAATGTGGTGTATTAGCAATCATACTCCAGAAAATAAACAGGGGTAAGATGAAAACTAAATGTGGCTTGAGTTTATTAAAATTTCAGCCACATTCAAATTCAGAACAAGTTTACAATTATGTCTTTAATGTTTTTCTCTTCCTGTTCTGATATAGCTTTGGAAGGCTTCATGTGAAGATTGCAACAATTCCCTCCGGTTTCAAGCTGTCTGCACTATGTGGTTTGAAGTACCAGCCAGCTAATTAAGTCTCACTTATTTTTCAGTTGTAGTACACCTTAGTGTGTACTGTATAGATGCCCATCTTATTACTCATGGTCTACAGAATCAAATGGTTCTTTGTTCATCCCCTGAGAGTGCTTTAGTGCCTGATTTGGCTAGAAAGTATGAGTGCCTTTATTATGTGAGGAAGGCAGATAGCAATCAATCAATGGGCTACCTCAGCCATGGCATTGACTGCAAATGCTTGCTGCAGAACAGCCTGACTTCAATCTGCTGTAATCTCATTTTCAGACCAAGCACTTTCATTTGCCATACCTTAGGGATTATCCTGTGATGGTAACAGTATTTTAGTTTTTAAAAAGCATTTTCATTCTTCTGAATTCTGATTTTAAGCAAGCATTTTGAGCTGTTTTTTGCTTTTGTATATCGTAAGCTGTCTAGAAAGCTATTGTTAACTATCTAAGATAATTCAGCAATTGGCTGTGTGTTGAATACACTTTGAACATTAATTTAATCATTTTATTTTAAAACCTTTCAAGCAGCTCAGGTTTATTTACAAGTGTCTATGGAGATACTCAATCATCTAGGTCAGGGGTGTCAAACTCAAGGCCCGGGGGTGGTGGTGGTGGATCTGGCCCATGGGGTACTTAAATCTGGCCTGTGGGGCCACCCTGGAAACAGCAAAAGACTGGCCCACAGTGCCTCTGCCAGCAAAGTTTTCACTGGCAGAGGGTTGAAGGAAGCCATCACAGCTGAAAATGGAGCTTGGGAGCCCGTTTTTGCTGGCAGAGCGCTTGGGCCACCACAGGCTCCTGACACGAGTGATGTTGAGCTGGCCATGCCCCCCCTGCCCCACCCAAAATCAAACACAACCCTGATGCAGCCCTCAGTGAAACTGAGTTTGACACCCCTGATTTAGGTCATGGTTGTCCCAAAGATGCTTTTTTCCAAAAGGCAATCAAGACTTTCTTGTTTTTTTCTTTGAAAACGTTTAGTTTCTCATCCAAGAAGCTTCTTTGTTTCTGAACTGAAGAAGCTTCTTAGATGAGAAGCTAAACGCTTTAAAAAAACAACAACAACCAAGGAAGCCTGGTTGACTTTTGGGAAAAATCACCTTTGAGATGTTTATTTATAAGGGTCTTTCCCCACATTCACATTATAGTCACAGCGACACAGTGGTGGACATTAAATTGAAAGATAACTAATTAACTCTGAATTCCATAACACAGTAGGATCCCAGTCCTTGGTCTCACATTTTTACCACAATAGCTCTTGATATTAATTGTGACAGACTTAGCATTTTAACCAGCTTATATAATCAAAATGGTTCTGTGCTGATCTTAAAAACTGAGCAATTACACTTTTATCTGAACAGGAAGAAATTCAAATATAAATTAGATTCTAAATGAGAATCAGTTCTATTCAGGATTTGTTGAGATTATAGCAAACCGGCAAACATGGTGTACTGACTTTATATTGTAATACATTTATTAATATATCTAAATTATCATCCCCCTTCCCCCAAAAAATAAAAAATAAAAATCAGGAACTTACTACATTAAGGGACATGATGATTATAAAGTTGATACAGACACCAGTGCCTGAAGTTGCAAACTGCCAGTACATTTTTATGAAATACCACTGGAAAGAGGCAAACCGCTCCATAGCCACTAGGCGATAGACCACTACTGCAAACACTGCAGTTAGAACTAATGAAATCTGCAGACATATGAAAATTGAAGAAACACATACAATTGTGCATTAAGACCAAGACGTGACTTAGTGGTGAAATGTAAAATTTGTTACTACTGGTTCTGTGGGCGTGGCTTGGTGGTGGTGGGGATGATATGACTGAGTGGGCGTGGCCAACTTTTTTTTTTAACTTTTAAAAGCATTTTTTCTACAACCTCTTCGACTTAAGAGGTGGTAAAAAAATGCTTTTAAAGCCTCTGAAGATTCCAGCTGAGCCCCGCCATCATCAGAGGCTTATTTTTTTTTACTTTTAAAAGCATTTTTTCGGCCAAAGAGGCTCAGCTGTGCAATGGGGGTGGGGTGGGCACAGGGATTTTTGCTACCAGTTCTCCTAACCACCTGCCTCCGTCGCTACCAGATCAGGTGATCCAATCCGAACCGGGAGCATTTCACCCCTGACGTGACTCCATGATTATGTGACTCATCTGTACAGGTAGTCCTCGACTTAGAACAGTTCATTTAATGACTGTTCAAAGTTACGACGGCACTGAAAAAAATGAGTTATGTCCCTTTTTCATGCTTACAACCCTTGTAACATCTCCAATGGTCACATGGTCACAGTTCAGATGTTTGGCATCTGACTCATATTTATGACCGTTGCAGTGTCCTCAGGTTATGGAATCCCCTTTTGTGACCTTCTGACAAGCAAAGTTGATGGGGCAGCCGGATTTACTTAGCAACCCTGTTACTAATTTAACAACTGCAGTGATTCAGTTCATAACTATGGTTGAGAAAGGTTATAAAATAAACACTTAACAAATGTCTCACTTAGCAACAGAAATGTTGAGCTTAATTGTGGTTGTAAGTCGAGAACTACCTGCATTATTCATTAGATCAGAATAATTTGATGAATGTTAACCAGGAATACAACAAGAAGTAGACAATTTCAGAGATTTTACCATGAAAAATATTCCTGACACAGATACCATCAGTCGACTTAATTTATCAGGAAAAGGTTGAAAAGGTTCAGGCTTTCCTGTTATAGGATTGACACGCTCCACTTGAGAATATTTTGCTTCAAACTGAGGACGAAGTTCTTCCTGCAATTGCAAAATTTTAGTTTAGTCCAGACATGTTTGTGTGTGGATATATGTCTCTCTGTGCTGGGAATAGTGGACTATATGCATGTACATCCAAATTCTAAAGTTCTGTTGGCTGCAACAACAAGCTAGCATTATCATAAATGGAAACAAATACTAAGAAAAGTGATCCTGGCACAAAAATGCAATAAACAAACTATTTATTTATTTGTTTGCTTGCATGCTTGTCAATCAAACTTGTATGCTACTCGCCTTCTCTCTATAGAAGTGATTGAAATAACTTTATCATCTATCTCTATCTCTTTAAATGCTTAATTCAGTCAGCATTCTATTATTATTCATGATCATTTGTCAGATTGTAATCTTGTGTGTGTGTCTGTGTATGTATTCAATCACATTCAAGTAATTAGGTATAAAAGAAATCAAGCTGAAGTTGACATTCAATAAATATAAGCTGTCAAAGAGGCAGACATGTTGCATGATACCTGTCAGTCTTGAAAAATCAATGCATGTTGATATCACAACTGCTATTATAAAGGATTCTTACCTCTTCATCTTCCCAGTCTATGAGGTCCCAATCATAAGTAAGTACAGCTCGTCGTCTTTTCCAAAACTCTAAGAAGACTGTAGCTGTAAAAAAAAACAACCCATGAGATATATGTCAATATCTTATCACTGAGGCGATTGACAATTTATTGGTCCACAATTCCAAATTTAGAAAGGAATTCTGAGAAAATGGAACTCTCTATTTTCTTTAATATTTTTAAAGCACAGGGATTTATCCAGTTTCATATGTAACCTATGTTGATGTAATCTATGTTGAAACCTATATTGTTTAACTTCCAAATGTCTCTGAAAACGGTGAGGCATCATTAAATACAGAAATTAAATTTGCTAAAGTAAAGGTGTGTTCTCAGAACTAGTTAAGAAAAGTTGCATGTCTGCTTTCATGTGGAAATTCACGGTAGTGGATTTTTCAGCTTTAAGTTGCAAACGTCATATTTCGAAAAAAGAAAAATAACAAAAAGAGAAGCTGTATCTATAGACTTTTCATTAATCTAATGATTACCCCAGGGCTGGCTTTAGGTCAGTGTTTCTCAACCTTGGTAGCTCGGAGATGGGTGGACTTCAACTCCCAGAATCCACCAGCCATTCTGGGAGTTGAAGTCCACCCATCTACAAGCTACCAAAGTTGAGAAACACTGCTTTAGGTTAAGGCCAAGGTGGTACTGGCTTGAGGCACCAAAACGTAGGGGTCATCAATGCCACCTTTCCTTCCAAATAGTTTAAAAAATACATACCATCAACATCAGCAGAAGATGGCGCCATAAGTCAACGTGGCTAAGGAGTACCATATGTCTTTAAGTAGGCACTGCCTTGACGGTCACATTTTCAACATTGCAAACATTGAAAAAAAAACAAGATGGTTGGAGACTGCACTCATAAGCTTGACCATTTTATTTCCCCATAGTCACTGCTCCATCTTAGCAGTGCTTGCAGAAGATTCCCCTGACCTTTGTTTGTCTTTTTCTGAACATCATTTTTGCTATGTTATATTATTCAAGTGTTTAATTTCTCACTCAAGAGCATTGTACAGTGCTAACATGACAGGTTACCTGTCAGGTCACCTTAAAGAAGAGAACTTGCCCTTTTGCAATGTGTCCCAGAATTTGTTATGACATTTATAGTAAGGGATTAATAATAGGTAAAAGAAACCTTTGCCCCAGAACTCTATAAAGATAGAGTTCTTTATTGGAGGTTGATGTAATAGAACAGAAATTCATCCATCCTAAATGGCTGTTCATTACACTCTGAGCAACTAATATTTAAATAACATTTAAACAAAAGCCAGCAGGGCCATTCTAATCTTGGGGAAGAAATTATTTTCCCCCTAAAATGTTAATTATAGCTTTTAATGTAGTAATTGAGGAATAGCAATAGCAATGGCATTTTAGACTTATACACCACCCCAAAGTTAGCACTCTCTGGGCTGCTTACAATGTGAGCATTATTTGCATATTGGCCCCAACAATCTGGGTCCTCATTTTACCGACCTTGGAAGGACAGAAGGCTGAGTCAACCTTGAGCCCTGTCATGATCAAGCTCCAGGCTGTGAGCAGAGTATGCCTGCAGTGCAGCACTTAGCCACTGTGACAGAAGAGCTCTTACTATATACCATTGTCCATCAGTTTTATCACTAATACTGTACCTGAGATGCAAACATGATACTGTACTTAAAGCATGGTTAAATATTTCATTTTAGGATCATGGTGCTTAGAAATAAATATCCATCTGCTTAAAATGTTACACATTGGAAAGGGCACTTCTTCATAGAACTGGATGTATCTACTAAGTATCCTTTTTGTATTTGAATCTCAGTTATTATGAAAGTCATTTTGATGCCGTATTAGGTATACTGTACATTACTCATAGCCATGTTTTGAGATGGTAGTTATATAAATTTAATAAAGAAAAATAAATAAGTAAAAGGAATCATGAATTGCTTAATGCATTGTAAGCCGCCCTGAGTCTCCGGAGAAGGGCGGCATATAAATCAAAGCAAAAAAAATTTGTCATAATGAGAGTCTACAATATTCTGAATTATGTGGTTTTGGGAAAGACGTGCATCCTGTTCTGGTGCAGAGTAGCTTGTCGGAGAAATTATCTGAAGTAGTCTATGAAGTATCCTTAAATACTTCAAGAATTTTAACTAAGAGCAAGCCAAGCACATTTCAGTAACACCTGAGGGAGTTCCTTTCTCAAAACACTTGGAAAAAACATAACCTTTCCAAAGTGGACTTTTGAATACACTGGTAGGTTAACCTGACACATTGAAAAGTCATCACATATAGGAAAGGAAATAAAGTTATACCTTACAGGAGATGTTTCTAAAAATGTAGAAATACTTGTCTACTTAGATTTATTCAATTGTAAACGTTAAAGTTAACATCATGAGAAGTTCTGGTAGAACGAATAGGCAAAAAGCAGCTCTTCTGTCCTTTTTTCTTCATGAAACTCAACAAAACATTGGTTCTTGGTTAGAATGGGATAGGCAGTTCAACTTATAGAAGAGAATATTTGAAGCTCAGGGTTGAACTGTTGGGGTTCTTGGTACTCTCTGAGCTTGGTGATTTTCTTGCAGAAGTTTGATTACCAAATTAGTTAACATTGTCAGTGCTAGAAGGGAGAGCTGGAAGGGAATGGAGTTTGCTCTTATTTTTATATACCAGTGTCTACCAATGCAGTATAGGAATGCAGTGGCTCAGTGGCTAAGACACTGAGCTTGTCGATCGAAAGGTCGGCAGTTCAGTGGTTCGAATCCCTAGTGCCGCATAATGGGGTGATCTCCTGTTACTTGTCCCAGCTTCTGCCAACCTAGCAGTTTGAAAGCACGTAAAAAATGCAAGTAGAAAAGTAGGAACCACCTTTGGTGGGAAGGTAACAGCGTTCTGTGTGCCTTTGGTGTTTAGTCATGCCGGCCACATGACCATGGATACGTCTTCGGACAGTGCTGGCTCTTTGGCTTTGAAACGGAGATGAGTACCACCCCCTAGAGTTGGAAACTAGCACATATATGCGAGAGGAATCTTTACCTTTACCTGTATCAATGCAGACAAACAAGCTAGTAGTAAACAATAGCCTTATCAAGGAATCACCAAGGACACTTCTATCAATATTGACACGGCCAAGCTGCTAGCATATAAAAATAAGAGCAAACCCCACTCCCTTCTAGCATTTATTTATTTATTTATCAAACTTTTATACCACCCTTCTCCTGCAGGACTCAGGGCGGTGAACAGCCACAATAAAAACATAGCATACAAACCTTAAAAATAATTTTAAAAATATTAAACAATTTTGGTCGCATACTTAGAACACCCCAAGTAAAATCAATTCCCAATTGAAATCCACAGAAAGGGTTAGGCCAACCCAGATTGATGGAATAGAAAAGTTTTGAGGGCCCGGCAAAAAGTGTGGAGGTCTGGGATACAACGAATCTCCGGGGGCAGGTCATTCCAAAGGGCGGGTGCCGCCACAGAGAACGCTCTCCCCCTGGGGGTCACCAGCCAACATTGTCTGGCCAATGGCACCCTGAGGAGGCCCTCTCTATGGGAACGTACTGGCCACTGGGAGGCTATCGGTGTCAGAAGGCGATCCCATAAGTAGCTGGGTCCTAAGCCATGGAGTGCTTTAACGGTGGTAACCAACACCTTGAAGTGCACCCGGAAGACCACCGGGAGCCAGTGCAGCTCACACAGGAGGGGTGTCACATGGGAGCGCCCCGTCGCTCCCAAAAACCCCGTGCGTGGCTGCATTCTGGACCAGTTGAAGCCTCCAGGTGGACTCAAGGGAAGCCCCATGTAGAGAACATTACAGTAGTCCAGGCAGGAAGTGACGAGTGCTTGAGTGACCGTGCATAAGGAGTCCCGATCCAGAAAGGGATGTAACTGGCGTATCAGGTGAACCTGATAAAAAGCCCCCCTGGCCACGGCCGTCATATGCTCTTCTAAAGACAGCCGTGCATCCAGGA
>JANHZT010003490.1:102763-116958 GCA_032468215.1 Stegonotus admiraltiensis | reverse complement strand
CAGATAGACAGATTCATCCAGGTACCGGGGAAGCTGTCGAGCCACCACACTCTCAACAACCTTCGCAACAAATCGAAAATTTTACAAGTGGCAGATAAAATAAAATTTTATTAAAGAAAAATTAAATTTCTTTCTTTTAAAACTTTAAATAGAAACAAATTAGAGCTGTTCAAACAGCAACAAATAAGAAAAACACGGATGAAAATATTCTATGCAGCCACAAGATAACATTGGTTGCTAGAAATGACATGATCTCAAAGGAGATATTATTATAATAGCTGATAATAATATTACGAGTCACAAGATATTGTGAAGGAGATGTCTGTCTTTGCACGTGAGTAAGATATAATTCAAAGGTGACAACATTTAGTTTAATTTTCTCAGAATGGTAAAGAACAGGGATTTAACAGAACACTGTAAACAGAAACCAAGAATGGAAAAAAATACGTGGCAAGAATAGTTTTATTTATTTCTACAGAAATAGAACCCACTTGAAACAAATGTTTCTCTGCTTCATCTTGCTTTTTGGAGGTTCTAATATGTTAATATTGGAGTATATGCTGCACAGATAGAAGAGATCCTATTCTTAATCAGCCACTCAATGACTTTTCCCAAGTTTGCATTTGATTTAAAAGGATCAAAGGATCTATCTCCAGCAGAAATGGCTAGGAGTGTCTACCTTTATTTAAATGACAGCCATCTATAATTGTGTACATGTGTACTGAACATCTGTCCAGGCAGGTTGTACGCTGACATGCAGGCCAAATGCATTGCGGACAGATACTATTATAATTTCTACATGTATTCTTGCTTCATTATTTAGTGTTATTTTCCATAATAAAAATAACTTATTAATATATTGTATTTGGAGAGGATTTTTTAAAATAAATCTTGCAACTTCATAACAAATGTATTTCTTTGATTCCTATTCTGCCTTCTTAATCTGGAGAGTGTATATAAAAACTAAAACAGACATATGTTGTTGGTCTGCTTCAACTGATATTGCCTGGCAGCCCTGTGATCATAATCTTCCCACCAACATATGGGGGTCTTTGTGCTTTTCCTGTTGCCAGGAAACAGAAAAAAAAAAGTTTGTCAGAGGCAGCTATGTCAATCATTTGTAGAAAAACCAATAAATGTCCACATGGATTCTTAAAGATTAGCAGGTCTGTTATGAAATAAGATTTCATTTGAAAACTTAGTTTCATATATATGTGTGTAAGGTTTTTTTTGTTTGTTGATGGCCTTTAAAACAACCTCCTCCTGTTTTGTGAATGTGAAGAAAGTACCTGCTAGCTACAATTTTTACAAATGTTTCCATTAATAATAAATCAACCTTACCATTAAAAGGTGCTGTGATTCATTTGATTATTTTTAGATGACTAGTTTTTAAATGTTTTTTAACTTAACAGTATTAATGGATTCATGGATTCATGAAACATTCATGGATAAAAGTTGGAGTAGTCCTTGAAAAACCCTCACTTTAAATTTTTATATTTTAAAAAAACGTTTTTCACTTTATACTAGACAAACATACAATACATAATCAGTCATTCAGTGAGTCATCTGAGTGAATCTTTTGTGTCTTCTTCTTACTTCTCCAATGTTTATCATATCTCAATATTTTCATTACATTTATTACATTTATTACTTTTCTATTAATACATTTATCTATCTTCTCTTCACTCATTTTATTACATTTCCCTATATATATGTATCTTCTCTAGCCAATAATAAAATTGCCCCATATCTTATAATATTCCGATTCCTCCCTTTCTTTAATTGTCAAAGTTAATCTATTCATTTCTTCACAATCCAATATTTTCTTAATTACTTCTCCCTCTGTAGGGATTTTCTCTACTTTCCATCTTTGTGCAAATACTATCCTCGCTGCAGTTATTATATGTATAATCAAATAAGTGTTTTCTTTACTAATTTTCTCTGATAGGATACCCAATAGGAACAACTCAGGTTTTAAATCTGTATGTTGTTGTAGCATTTCTTCTAACCATGTTTTAATTTTAATCCAATAATTTCTCGCTTCTGGACGTGTCTACCATGTATTTTTATTTTTAGATGAGTAGTTTTTTGAATGTTTTTTAACTTAACAGTATTAATCAAACATTCATGGATAAAAATTGGAGTAATCCTTGAAAAACCCTCACTTTAAATTTTAAAGTACTCACAGTACTCTCTGAATCAATTTAGTTGCTCTTGATAAAAGAAAAAAAATCTGCTTTTTTTTTCTAGTTTCAAAAACTTTTGGAAAATTTAGAAATACATATGATCCATGACGTACAAAAGAAAATTAACAAAGAAATAACACTGGTTTTATCTGAAAAAGCAAGAGAAGAAAGGCACCTCCCCACAGGTAATAACTGAAAATGCTTCAAATTCAGGACAGGTCTTTAGGTGTCTTGTTAACAATGAGGAATAAGCATATGCTAGGAGATTCCTGGGAGCCATCATACTCAACAGACAATTAATTCATTTTTAGTACAGGTAGTCCGCGACTTACGACCACAATTGAGCCCAAAATTTCTGTTGCTAAGTGAGATGGTTAAGGGAGTTTTGCCCCATTTTATGAATTTTCTTGCCACAGTTAAGTGAATAACTACAGTTGTTAAGTTAGTGACACAGTTATTAAGCAAATCTGCTTCCCCATTGACTTTACTTGTCAGAAGGTCACAAAAGATGATCACACGATACTGCAACCGTCATAAATATGAACCAGTTGCCAAGCATCTGAATTTTGATCGTGTGATCATAGGAATGCTGCAATGGTTGCAGTGTGAAAAATGGTCATAAGTCACTTTTTTCAGTCTGAAAAAAATCAGTCTAAATGAATGATTGTAAGTCGAGGACTACTGTTTACTTTGAGTCAACAAATACTGAACAATTATACTTCTTGTTTCCTAATGAATTTTCCTTTCCCTTGTTGGATTTGGCAGTGGAGGGTTTATGCATATCTAACTATGCACATAGACCTGGCTGACACATTTTATAAGAAACATCCATTAATTATAAGAACAAGTTTTGCTTTATGAAACAAAGACAATAGGTAAAAGAGAGGAAGAAAAAAAAATAACATGGTATGTGTGGAAGTTAACTTGAATGAAAACTTTTTTTCCCCAACAATAATTGTAGCACTTGGAGTAAGGATACAGTACCAATTTTCTTAGGGGGGGGGTTCATTTCTTTGGGTTCTTTATGCAAAATCCTTGCCTTCCTTATGAGTATTCAACTTTTTAAAAAGCAGTCATATAGCATATAGCATATAGCAGTGGTCCATATTTCATGAATATGAATATTGCTGGTGTATCTCTTTTGTTCACTCTTGCAGAACTCTGGAAGCATCACAGCATGCAAGAAATGTTCTCTGTCACAAGGCCCGAAATAGTTGAATCATTTATACAGAGGCTAATGGAAGATCATCAAGAAATTAATGCAGAGGTATGTATATTACACCAGCTTCAACTAGTAGAGGTTCTCAAGCATTTTGTTTCAGATTTACCTTCTCATGTTTCTGAATTAAAATCATCATGTTAGATGCAGATGGTAGATGTTGGGATTTTATATATGCAGTACATCTCAGGGGTGGGTTCTACTTACCTTTGCTATCGGTTTGCAACGGGGCCACATGTGCGCTTGCTTTGCTCACACGTGCGCTTCTGCACATGCGCAAAAGTGTTTTGATGACGTCGGGGTTGGTGGGTGGAGCCTCCCGCTGGTTTTACTACCGGTTCTATAGAACCGGTGCAAACCGGGGGCAACCCACCACTGGTACAACTTCTTCACCATCAATGAACTGTGGAGGAAGCAGTAGGAGAAACCAAATTTGCCTATGTGGCCTAACACTGGTTTTTGCCTAACTGTGTTTGCCTAATGCTGAGAGTCAGTTTGGTCTAGTGGTTAAAGCACCTGGCTAGAAACCAAAAGACCGATTTTAGCTCCATCTTGAAAGTCAGCTGTATGATTTTGGACCAGTCACTGCCTTTCAACCCAACTCACCTTACAGAATTGTTGTTGTGGGGAAAATAGAAGGAGGAAGGAGTATTATGTCAGATTGTTGCATTCAGTTATTTATAAAGTAATAACAATGAGATAAAAACCTTAAAAAACAGGTTTATTTTCTGATTTTATTTTATTTCCAGATTACCTTTCAAAGGGACCACTTTAAAAAATGCCTTACCTCTCTAGCTTGTGATGTCATGGCCAGAGAACGTAGCAACTTTGAAACCTACTCCATGTTCTATGAAAATCTGCTCCATCGGCAACATCAGCTACTATATCAAAAAGAACAGGTATTCTCCTGCTACTGGTTCTGTAACAGGAAAAGGGGGAAGTGATTCTTCCTTTCTTTGAACAAAATAATGTCCTCAACATGGAGAAAAGGTAGCAATTTCTGAAAGGCCAAATTAGTTAAAAGTACATTTCCATTCTGTTTCAGGAAGTGCATGTCGTAGAAGACAACACAGGAGCTGTTGAAATGGATCTGAGTCAAGTTAGTGGCTGTGACTTTGGTGCTTTTATTCAGGGAGGTCTATGAATGCCTCCTGGTGTCCTTACACTCTAAAGACTTATTTTGAAAGATTACGTTTACAAATAAAATTGTAAATCATTGCTTCTACCTCTTTTATAGATAGCTAGACTGAGTCATGAGATAATTCTGGAAATAACTGCTTTGCGAGCCAAAGTTACTGATCTGCAAAAAGAAGAACACAATATCAAAGAAAAGATAAGAAAAGAAGTTCAAGAGGATTATGAAGCATTGGTACAAAATATATTTTTGGTGTGTCTTCAAATAAAAGTAGGTACAAGAGATACAGAGGGATGTAAAATCAAGTAGATTATTCCAATGCTTTTTCAGAAAGGTGTTGAAATTTAGTACAATATTTTATGCTTTCTCAAGAATAAATGCTAAGTTCCAAAGATCAGGTCCTGTGTAGACAAGATAAGAGAGCAGAGCAACGTGGTTCGTTGTGCCAAATTTATTCTGCCAATGTTTTCCTTACTTCTGGAATTATTTAACTTCCTTGCTACTTTATTTTAGTGGAACTTCACCAATGAAAAGATCAATTGTCTGCTCATTGTTTTCAGATTACCGTAGTGAAGGATGGTACCAGTTAGCAAAAGGAAAAAAAAAAGCAAAATGTAACTCCCCCACATACTATGTCACTGGTCTTGTTTTCATTCGTTACATTTTATTTCTTCTCAGAGCTCAGTGTATAGAATGTCAGTACACACTATGAAATAAAAACAAACAGTCCCAATGTGCTTTTTTTCAAGAGACACCTGGACATTTTTGAAGTCCAGGCAACAGTTGCCTGGACTTCAAGAGGTAAGTCCAGTTGCCTCTTGAAAAAAGCACCTTTGGGACAACCATGACCTGGATGACTGAGAATCTCCATAGACATAAAAACAAACAGAAATGTCAAATTTGGTTTTAATTTAATGGAAAGCTGGCTTCAAAAAGCTTTTTCCAGAAATGAATTGGTTTCATTTTCTCATGTTGCCTTTGATTACTAGGTAGGGATTAGGAGAAATGTCTAGGTTGCTGGCCAGTGTTTATTTTACAAATTATAATGTTAAAGATGGGGAGATTTTATTTTTGTGTTTCCAGATTTTAAAAATCTTACAGAATTGTTTTCTTAGAATTCATTTATTTGAAAAGAGACATTCAGAGTTTGACTTTGTATTATGGCTGCAGGGGAAAGTAGATGAATATCGTCTAAGCATGAACAAACAAATGTCAGAAATCATCAGTGAAGTGAGAAAAGAGGGTGTGGAGAAAATTATTCATCTGAAGAAAAAGTTTGGCTCTACAAAGGATAACAGTGCGCTTGAAGAACATTTGGCTCAGGTAGCCCTTTAGTTTGCTTAATGCTTAGGAATAAACGAAACAAATTATGACCTAGGGTCAAAAGAAAGAAACCAAGCTGAGAATTGCAATTTGATATACATACATTAGAGAAATCCTTCTGAAAGCTATTAAAGCAAACAAAACAAAGCATGTAGACATGATTTTTTTGTATTCTGGCATTGAATAAGGATTATGCAAGTTTCTATGGCTTTTTCTTTTGAATCATTACCAGATATTGTCTGACTCTCATTCATTAAAATAATGTGTTACGAATTAGAATATATCTGGTCTGAATTTCACATCTTTTTGAGATTGATTGTATTTAGGTTTAGAGACCAGAAAAGCTGAGCTAATTTGAATTGCACCTCTGCCTGAGGTAGCCTTCTCTTTTCTCATTCTAAGTTCCTTTCACATCAGCCATTTTAGGGAGGAGATCAAGAATCTGATGAATTTAATGCTAAACAAAATTTATTCATTAGCATTTTTTATTAATTTTTATGGACCGGTATATACAAATAATATGTGATGAAGACAAAGGTTATTGAAAAAAGGTGTTATTGGGGATAAAAATGTATTTCTTTTATAATTGTTTAAATGTAGATAATCTTGTTTTCCATATAAATATGAATTTAACAGTAAAAAAATTGCTTGAGATAAATTGTGCACTGGTTCTTGCTCATCACATAATTTACAGAATCACCAGTAGCACAATCCTACTGAGTACAATGAACATTACTCCCAGATTAAATGTCTAGAATTTCAGCCTGAGATGCTTTATGTTTCAAATTGCAATGGATGAACTTTTCACATTATTAATCTTATCAGAAAACAAAACCTCTGAAAAATATATACTCTATATCAGGAATGGAAGAAAGAGATAATATTGCAGGTTTTATTCAGAACCAAAAATCTGATGACTGATTCTATACATATCTCATTGCGAGCATAGTTATAATGCAAAAGAGAATATGCTAGGGTCAGTGGTGGGATTCAGCCAGTTTGCACCACTTCGGGAGAACCGGTTGTTAACTTTCTGAGCAGTTTGGCAAACTGGTTGTTGGAACAACTCATTAGGGCAGAGAACCAGTTGTTAAATTACTTGAATCCCACCACTGGCTAGGGTCCACTTAATCATAAGCTGAACTACTCCTCTGGGTATTCCTGAATAGCCATAGAATTTTTTTGTATTATGGAGAGAGATTATATGACATACAATTTAACATGTCTTTGAGTTTCTGTTTTGTATTCATACCTCTTTCCTCACTAGAACAGAGACTGATGCTTATTGTTAAAAAGGCTGTTGCAAGGATTTTGGGGAGAGAATGCTAATAGAAAGAACCTATGCTCTTTAGCAGGGGAAGTTGCAGGAACTACGGGATGAAAACAGTGAATTGGAGAAGTTGTTATGCAAACTGAAGGTCTTAAAGTTCTGGAAAGAAACAATGCAAAAAGCACAATTTTTGACAACATTGCAAGAAGTAGAGAAGGTGAGATTCCCTTTAAAAAGCTACTGGCTTTTTAATAAGAGTATAATAAATAAACATGTAAATTGTGACATTTTTCTTTTAAAAAATAGCATAAATTGGGATCGGACAGGTCTTCAGGGCAGAATATATGTTTTGCTTGTATGTGTGCTCGCTTCTACACAAAGATATTAGTCAGCTTCTGAAAATAACACTTGCATTAATTAGAGGAGTACATAGCCCTGCAGGACAAATGTGCACACCCTATGTCCCAAAATTGTGTTTCAGAGATTTAATGAATGCTTGATTTAAATTAAAAATAGGATTGAAATTACTTTCCACTCTGAATCACCCTAAAAATAGTCAATTTTTCTCATTTTTATGCTAGTTATGGCTTGGTCCAACTTTTTAAAGGATGGGAATAGAAACAAGAAGTGTTCCATTATAGAATGACCTCATTACATGATCAATTAAAGTCCTGAACCTGGCAGATAGTTGGAATCTGATTTGTGGCCTCCAGCCTCTCAAATATTGCCCATACCTACATTGAAGGATCACTGAGAAAGGCAGAAGTTTTAGGGTCATTTTCTTTTTGTCATACACCTCCAGACTGTTGCTTCCCCCAGTTATTAGCATGTGATTTTAGCAAGAAAGGAAATGAAATGTTGCCTGTCTGCCTCCTGCCAGTTCTGCAGCAGACAATTTTTAATGTTTACATCAGGAGTGGAAAATTATCTATTGCCAAGCATCCAGCTGCAGGCAGCTGACAGGTGGGTGATGGGGAAAAAGAGAACAGCTCCTATGGAGTGAAATCAGCCACCACTGTCCCCAAAAGTACTTTAAGGTGCCTCATGGGCTTGTTGTACAGAAAAATAGTATGGTGCCTTGAGTTGGCAAATGAGACCTGCAATATCAATCAATCGCCCATAAGCAACTGAGTGCTTAGTTCACCCTAGCCTCATAAATCTAAACAGTCTATTTAACTGTAGTCGTAGAAAGAATAACTTCTCTCACATTAAGAGATGTTCTGCCAGTTTAAGATGGCTGTGGACATGATTATTTAAACTAGAGGAAGACCACATTGAATGGTTGGGGCTAGTACTTTTTATTTCAGAAGAGGTGAAATAAAGCAGCAGTGTATGCAGCACTGATGTTGTGAAAATTAAGAGTCAGAATTGAAAAAAGTAGAGATTTTCTGATGTTTGTTTGGTATTAAGCTTTAAAAGATCTACAGTAGATCCAAAAAAAATACCAGGACCTCTTCACACATTGAAAAGGAGACAAAGTTAAACACATCGTAAAGGAGACAAAGTTAACAACCTTATAAATAATTCAGCCTCTCTGAGAGTTGATTCTCTGGCTTAGATCTTGCTGAACCCTTTGTCTTCGTAGGAGGCTGTTCAGAATAAAAAAGAGTGCTTGCAATCCCAGATGAAGGCGAAAGAAGAGGCCATTTTATTTAATCATCAATTGAGAGCTATAAGGAAAGTCTTGGCAGAATCTCAGACCGAAAATAAAAAGCTGAAGCAACAACTACAGAAACAGGTATCTGCCTAAACTCATCATATCCCACGTAGCTTACAAAATCTCTTCCTTTATTATTTTTACTGAATTCAATAGCATCTCCCTCATTTTTAAACTGTGTTTTTACGTATTTTATTTTTCTTATAAAACTTTAACAAGAACCTGCATATTTCTTCCTCCTACCAAAATGTAACCATTAATTCACTTCAATCTGTTTTAAATGTACAAATGGAATCAACATAAGCATTGCTTGCAAATATCTATCACTCTTGAATCAAAATACATTTTCACATTAACTCCTCAAAATGTAAAAATATTTTTTCTATCTCTTAGTAATCATCTGGATGATACATTTAGAAATGCTCTTAATAATTAAAATGGGTATTATGCTGGGGATAACAGTCTAATTTAATAACTTCTGGATAGAGTATAAAACCTATTTATTTTCCTATATCCTTTAGAACTTCAAATTTGGCCTAACAGTTGACTTAAATCCAGTTTATTTATACCCAGAATATTAAAGTATACAATTTTTATAAATTTAGGTACTGATTGTAGAAATTTATTTCTTCTTCCTCTTGTGCCACATCCGTCATTGGACGTTGGCGATCATGTTGGCAATCCTATTTTTCTCAACAGCCACATGAAAAAATGCTCATGAGTTTTGTCCAAACCAGTCCCTTAGGTTTTGAAGCCATGATATTCTTCTTCTGCCTGGACCTTGTTTGCCTTCAATCTTTCCCTGGAGGATTAAGTGAAGGATGACGTATTTTTATTTATTTATAGAAATTATAAATTATAGAATTTATATTTATAAATTTATAGAAATTTATTTAATGACAAAAACCTATAGACCAGCACAATAATACTGGACTTCAAGATTATTGTAAGCGCTAACTGTAAGGCCATTCAAAATGGGACCAGCTCCAAGAATGTTAGAAAAAGAGACATGGGAAGTATTCCATCTAAAATTTTGTTTGTTAATGTGACATTATAGAGTAATGTAGCTCAGGATTCACTTTTTAAAGAAACAAATCATTTATTACAGCAATATGCAAATTTTAAAGGACATATATTACATAAATTATTCAAAGCAAAATATTGCCAGACGTGTTTTTGATAATCCAGACGTATTTTAATTCCTAGAGTGTCTCTCATACATTAAAAACAAGCCAAGTCTCTGGAAAGCAATCTGACAGTCTAAATCTAAATGGCTGTTGTAATAAAATGATATGTGTGAGACAAATTACTTTACATTTTACTCCTAAAGATTATAAAAATGAAAAATTTAACTTCTTGCTATTTTTTAAAGATGGAATGAAATAATTTTTGCTTTCTGTAGTCAATTTTAATCACTTTTTTATTTGAATATTCTATGCAGCATTGCAAAACATATATTTTGATAAAAATATTGTCTCTGTATATAGTTTAGTCTATATTAATAAATTTATTTAATTCAGTTTCTTTTCTCCTGAGATTAAACACAGTATTATACTAATCTTGTTAATATTTTCATATAGCAATACTTACTTCAGGAAGCAGAACGTAAGATTAATCGAGAATTTTGTAAAAGACAGCAATTAGATTTGATTAAGACAGCAAACTTGGACAAAATGTTAGAAAACCTTGGGGAGAGAGAAGTGAAGTTGTTGAACCTGACAGAAGAATCGGAAAAATCCTCTAAAACAAGACATCTTCAGGAAGCAAAGATGAAGAAAGAAATTCAACAAGTAAGGTTATAAATATTTTAGTGAGTTACCAAAGGATGTATTTTTGTACATGCTTTGAAATCTTCTTGCTAACATGAGTAAAAAAAAAAGTCACGCACCAGAATGTATATCTGAATTTTAAAATGCAGTAATAGCGATAGACAAAGTTGATTCAGATTTTTTTTTACGTTTTTTGTTGCACCTTTATCATTTTTATAAAAAAAAATCAAGGCAGCAAACATACTTAATACTCTTCCTTTCTCCTATTTTCCCTGCAACAACCTCCTGAGGTGAGTTGGGCATAGAGAGACTGACTGACCCAGTCATCCAGCTGGTTTTTCATGCCTAAGGCAGGAGAAGAACTTGTTTACTGGTTTCTGGCCTGACGCCTTAACCACTAGAATAGACCCATGCAAAAGATCTTCCACCTTTGGCTTCCACTTACCTTCAGATCTCTTTTTGCCTGGCAGAATAAGGACACCATTATTTGGTAGCTAATATATTTTATTGCTGCCCTATGGTTATTCTGATTTTCTGTAGTCATCTGTTCTAAACTGCTAGGCTTGTTCTGATGCTAGTATAATTGATATGTATGCCATCCTTGTTATAGGGCAATTAATTTGGCTGTTTGAAGTAGTTGAGCACAGTTGTGGTTAATTTTTATTCATTTTCTGAGTCTTTCCACACTGGCACAGGGAAGTCTGGAAGATTGTCACTTCGTATTACTGTTCCTTCCTCCTGCCAGAAAAAAATTAAAAAAACAAAATTCCAGGAGCGTGATTAGCATTGGCCCCATCATGGGTAGTCCTAGGGAGCCTAATTTACTATCAATTCCTTTCTGCCTCTGTGGTTATACAGCCACTGGGGAGAGGGTGAAAAATAAAAGGAAACACAGGACCCAGAAAAGTCTTGTTTTCCCAAGGCTCTCTCGCATTTAGCTTTGTCTTGGAAGCAGGAAAGTACAGTTAATACCAACATAAGCTTCATTTGACCACATGGAATTGCTTTGTTCTCAAACAGTCCTATGGCTGCTTCAATCTAAATTTAATTTTAATCCCTTCGGGTTCAGCTGTCAATATTAATTGAACTAAGGTTAAAAGCATTTCCTTTCCTTTGTGCACTCAGTGTTTTAAGTATGGATCATAATATGAATTTGGGATTATTTATAAACATGTATATATATATATGTACCAATTTTAGATAAGAAGCCAGCTGACCCAGGAACGCAATTTAAAACTGAATGCTTTCCAAAGGATACATGAGCTGCAGTGTCAACGTTATGACTCAGAAGCTGCAATTTCCCAGAAATGTTCCCCTGCAGGTATAAACGTAGTTTGAAAGATAATTGGTTGCAATTATATTTTAGTTCCATTGCACGGCTATTATTCCAAACAAAAACAAAATCAGCATTAAGAATCTGCGGCCTTGGAAAGGCAGGGAAGGTGAAAGCAATTAAAGGAATAAAATCAGGCCTTTCACTAAGAATTATGTCAGTATGTCTCATTTGCCAACAGACTCAGATCTACTCACCAATTAATTTCAGTGAGCCAAAAGCCATGGAGAAAAATAGTAACAATGGCATAGGATACAATTCAAAGAAATTACCATATCATCCTCAGAACCCTCGATTTTGAATGAAAAGGTGAGAGGAGGAGATTCTCTCACTCTTGGTTTTGCTACCTAATGCTAATGTCCTATATTGTTGAAATTAATCTAAAACGGACCTTGAAAATATTTATTGAATGGCTTCAGTATGAGAGCTATCCATTATCCAAAGTCAGTATGTTAACACGCTGCTGCTGAAAAGCAGACACTTCTTGCAGCCCCCAGTCAGTTCACATTTGATATATGTGCTGAAATAGCAGGATCTTGTTCTTTTCTATTAACTTGGCATCTCAATTTCTTTTCTGCTACAGTAGTTTTTTTGTATCATTTCCCGTCAATAATTTGTTATTTGTATTGTTTTCCCCAAAATAAGACATGTCCAGATAAACCCAATCGGGCTTTTCAGCACATATGATAATATAAGCCACCCCTGCAAAATAAGCCACCCCCACCAACTATTCACATGCATGCACAGCCAGTCCCGCCATTTCCTCTGGTTGCTTGCTGTGCAACCAAAATGAGTTAAGGAGGTGAGGCTGGGAGGGGGGGAAGGGGGGACATGCCCTCCCATCCCTCTTCTTTGTGCTGGCTGAGTGGCCCAACACACCCCACTCCACCCCAATGGCAACAGCAGCCTGGCTGCTTCCCTTCCCCGCTGTCTCTTTATTGAGAGGGGTGGCAGGTGGAGTGGGGGAGAAGCGAGATGCATGGAGCGAGATGTGGCTTCCCTTGCTGTCTCTTCTCCGCCCCCCCGCACTCACCAGGCATGGCAGGACTCCTGCCCCTCGCTTAGGCACCCGCCCCCTTTAGGGATGCAATTTGGGGGTGGCAGGTGGGGCGGGCGAGAAGCAAGACACAGGTCTTACCTTTCAAGCTCCGTCACTTTCCTCACCATTGTCCAGGGAAACACGCTGTAAAAGAAAACCTTCTTGTGAGTTCGAGAAGTTTGATTGAACTCGTGAGGTTTTCTTTTACAGCATGTTTCCCTGAACACAACAGCGAGAAATGCGACAGAGCTGGAAAGGTAAGATATACGTCCCACTTCTCACCCGCTCCACCTGCCACCCCCAAATTGCATCCCTAAAGGGGGTGGGTGGCTAAGCAAGGGGCAGGAGCCCTGCCATGCCTGGCAAGGGGAGGGGAGAAGAGATGGCAAGGGGAGTCATGTCTCGCTCCATGTGTTTTGCTTTTCCCCCACCCCACCTGCCACCCCTCTCGATAAAGATCACAGGGAAGGAACACAGCTGTTGCCATTGGGGTGAGGTGGGAGGTGTTGGGCTGCTTGGCTGGCACAAAAAACAGGGAGGGGAGACGATGGCAGCGACGGGATATCCAGTCTCACGCTTGCCGCCTCCTGCACCCCCAAAATAATAAGCCCCCCAATAATAAGTCCAAGCCCTTATTTGGGGGGAGGCATCAAAATAAAATAAGACCCTGTCTTATTTACAGGGAAACACGGTAGCTCACGACTGAAAATATATCAGGATTTATATTGTGATAAGGTCAGCAGTGCATACTTCTCTGCCCTTACTGCATCTGCAGTTAACTACCTATTGGCCCTATTTCAGATAATCAGGTCCCTTTGGGGCAAGGAGGAGCTAGGGGAGCCCTTTCAAGACTGTTGTGAGTTGCTCAACTTTGCTCAGGGTTGGACTCTGATTGGGCAGATCCTTTGAAAGACACATTTGAGTCCTGTAATCTGGTAGGAGCTTGAGCTGGTTGATCCTAAGGAAGTGAACAGGGTTTCCCTGGTTGTGAGTTCAGTCACCTGTGGTCTGGATCCATGCCCATTTTGGCTGATTTAAGATGTCCTCAGAAGTGCCATATGTTTGTTCCAAATGGTGGTTAATACATGTGGGAGGGGTTGGCACAATCTGCCTTGAAGGAGGCACAGATGTGCCCCATACTTGGACCAATCATGTTAAGACAATGTTTTTCTTAACATGATTGCGGGTCTGGATGGGGAGGAACAGGCTTCGACTCAACCCCTCCAAGACCGAGTGGCTGTGGCTTCCGGCGTCCCGGTATAGC
>JANHZT010003490.1:74762-102663 GCA_032468215.1 Stegonotus admiraltiensis | reverse complement strand
CCCCCAGCCAGCACTGCTGGCTGGGGGATTCTGCGAGTTGAAGTCCACCCATCTTCAAGCTACCAAGGTTGAGAAACACTGCTCTATGGTGACAATATTTAGCCACAATGGGTACGAAATGCCCTACTAGGAAGAAATATACAGGTAGTCCTCGACTTACAACCACAATTGAGCCCAAAATATCTGTTGTGAAGTAAAACATTTGTTAAAAGAGTTTTGCCCCATTTTATTACCTTTCTTGTCGCATTTGTCAATTGACTCACTGAACCTGTTAGATTAGTAATACAGTTGTTGAGTGAATTGGGCTTTCCCATTGATTTTGCTTGAAGATCACAAAAGGTGATTACATGACCCTGGGACACTGCAACCGTCATAAATATGAGTCAGTGGGCCAAGTGTCTGAATTTGGATCACGTGACCATGAGGTTGCTGCAACAGTCCTAAGTGTGAAAAATGGTCATAAGTAACTTTTTTCAGTGTCATTGTAGCTGTGAACAATCGCTAAACAAACTGTTGTTACACTTGCTTAGCCGAGTGTTTCATATGTGTGCATAATCTAGTTATGCTTCTGTGAATCTTTGTAGTTATATTCTTTCCAAATGTACAATGTTTTCCTCCACCATTTTCTTAAAGAGATGTGTTACAAAGAAACTCATTCCTTTGTCATTATTCATCTGCAATGAGAAGTAATCATAAAGCAAATAGTATTTGAAGAAAACACACAGATTAGCAATTTCTGTTAAGGGCAGAACTGGTCCTTTGATGCTAGCTATTTGGGGATAGTTGAGACAAATATAGGTTTTCCAAATTTAGCAAAATCTCATTTAAAAATGGACAGTGAAATTTAGACATGATTGAAGAATAGCCATTTTTCAATGGTAGTTATAGTTTCAAACCTGCAGAGTACACCAATTAGAAAAGAATGCCTGTAAATATTTTTAAAATATTTAAACATCAGCTCTCTCAGAAGGTATGGCCAATGTTAAAGTACTTAGTCTGGAAACATGTAATTTTTCTATCAGGCAGTTCATCAATAGAATGACCTAAAGTTGCTGCAATCAGTTCTATCAAGAGCAATTCACCACTTACATCACAGTCTTTGTTACCCTGTTACAGATTCAAGTTCTGTGTTCATTTTTAATAAAGAAGCTTTTTTTAGTGAGACACTCCATATGAATGTAGTCTGTATTCTGAATGTTTATATAAAATATATTTTTGAAGTTCCTGCAGGGCTCTTTTCATTAGATTTCAGACTAGATTGAATATAGTGCAGAATTTCTAGAAACCAACACATCTCTTAAGAAAATGGTGGAGGAAAAGTAAGCAAGATTATATATGCTGATGTTTAGAACAGACTTATCCATGCTTACTATATTCAAAAGTAACCCAGAGTAATTGGCTTTCCAAGACGTTGGCCGTTGCTCTGTGTCAGAGCACTTGTTTTACATGCAGAAGACCCATGTCATCTCCTGACCAGATGGAAAAATCCTGCCTGAAACTAGCAAGTTGCTACCCATCACCCATGGCCTAATTCTGCATAGCCTAAGAAGCTTTTCCTACCGTGACACCTGGCCCATTAGTTCTTAGGTCTTTTCCTGTACTTTACCTTTCTGGCAAGTCTTTCTTACAAAGAAGCAAGCATTTCTGCTCCACTTGGGTTCACTTAATCCCAGAATTCTCACTCAAGACTCTGCAGATACATCAAATTATGGGTAGAAAAAGGAGATGGTCAGTAGAAATTCAAGAATGAATTAATGAGGCATTTGAGGAGTTGGCCTATCCTGCTAGCCGAGCTGGGAAATGTATAGTAGGTTTTACCCAACTTCTCAGAGTAATAAATTGTGTCTATCCTTTGAGGAGCTTCTACAGGATTCTTATCCATTGAATGTGACACGCTCCTGTCAGCAGGATGGGTTGATTTAATTCAAAGGAATGTAATCTATCACTGGAAAATGGCCTGAATTAAATAATTGTTCTAAAACAGCTTTCTACTTTCTTACCCTCATATTTCCTCAAGGGATTTGGATCTGAAATGGTTGATACAAGGATATTATATCCTTATATGGATATTGATCATATCAAGTTGCTATATAACCTCCATCCTGTCCCAGATGTCTGTTGGGGGTGGGGTACTCCTTGAGAAGGAGCTCCACTGGCAGTAGAGGGATGCCATGGATCTCTCTAGAAGTATAATTGAACTGTCAGAGCTTGTTTGCTTGTCAGGCAGTGGAGTTATCTCCATTTCAGCATCCATCAATCAAGGCATACAGGGCAAGGATTGCTCTGCCTGCTGTTTTCAATGATCAAAGTTAAATACTGCAGAGATAAGTAGCCATATAATAATAGATACATTGTGTAGCTTACTGCCTCATACATAATAATGTCTGTTCTTCAAAGCCTAATTCTCTTGTCCTTAGTTGCTTTTCTAGGTAAAAGAATGACGTAGCTTAGATTGTTTGACAAAGAGCTTTGGATTCAAATGTAAACAAATACGAAGGTGTGTAGACTTTTAACACCTTTGCATGTATACTTTTTTATTGAACATGTAATATTGATATTTTTTAAATAAATCAGATTTAAATATATAACAAGTCAGATTTTAAAATTACTTGCCTTGTCAGTATGACATTGGTTCCTTCAAAGAAGCTATAGTTAATGCCTAATGTCTTTAGCTTGGTTGTACTCTTCAGCCCAGCATTAGTCATGATTACAGAGGATTATGGAGCTGTAATGGGAGAGCAAAGGGGAGTGGGTCAGATATTCTCTATCACTCTGTTTTCTACAAGTGTTTGCTAGATACATTTTGTAGGTCAGGAGAACAGGAATTCTTTCTGAGTAGCTATATTTTTTCTTAATGTCATTGGACATTTCATGGATCTCCTTTTTCAACTCCTCAAAGATTATTTACATGAGCATTCACTGTCTACTCTATTGGTTTGCATTTGATCAATGCAAAGTTGTATTCACATGGACAATTAAGAATGAAATTATCATTATTGTTAGACATGTTAGGTTTTCTATGAAACAAAAGTTACCCATTGCCATCATTCATTCATACATTTTTAGATTAGCCATGCATTTATGTAACTCATCTACTCATAGAGTTCTCTGGAATTCCTCTTGATTTCAGATCACCAATAAGGTAAGGGTCTGGGTCTGATCCTGATTCCACTCTGCTCCTGTCAATGTGCAGAAGTGCAGGAAACTCAGTACAACCCCAACTGATTTATTTAACAGTAATGAAGTTTCAGAAGGAAAAGGTGATAACATCCTTCTCAACTCAGCCTCTAAACTCAGTTTCTTTCCATTTGGATTACATAACTGTTCTGATCAGTATGGTGAATGAAAATATATTTGTTGCCAGTACTTTGAATCTGGCCACCAATTCTGTTTGAAGGATATGTGCACACAGGCATAAACATCAAATTGTGTTAGGAGCTTGATCTTCTTACATGGAAGAAGAATGCAAAATCATCTGTGAAACCAATGAATCCTGTATTCTATGACTGGACTGTGGAATGCCTTCCATCCTGCTCTTTGAAGTTCACCAACACTAAGAAGATAGGTCAATGATCTCTTTGAGTCATGCAGGATGGCATCTGCTTCTGGGTTTGAGAGTGTTAATTCTTCACTTACCCAACCACTTCCCTCCTGTGTGCTAATAATGTCCCATGCTTCTTTCTTTCACAATTGGGCAGCGAGAGTGATCCAGGGAAAGAAGAGAGAAAGCAACTTTATCATGGTTTGAACAATGGCTGTATCCTGGCAATTTATCTGCCAGCTCCTGGAAGGAAAGCTATCTCACTTTCCTAACAAGACCAATTTCCTCTTGGGAAGAAGAGGATGCCTGCTTGACACCAGTTCAGCACTCAAAATCGTGCTGAAGTTATTCTTAGTATAAGGAAATGATGCAACAAGGAATTTATCCCCTTGAAGGAAACTGGATTTCCGTCCACGGGTATTATCTAAGCTGTTGTGCACTTCATTCATTGAGCCAATTTGCTGCATGCATGTTTAGCTGAAAAGATGGTTACAAAGAGTATTTTGTGTCAGCAGGTCACAAGGTCTTCAGCTTGATGGGATTTACTTTCAGCATTCGTTCATTAACCATCTGGCCTGTCCAGCACTTTGGACTGTTGATCTTGAAGTTGGTCCAGTCTGCTCCATAGATAGGGAGCTATCATTTTACAAAAGTCCTTAGACACTTAGCCAATCTTCATTTATGACTTGGAACAATAACATTTACCTGGCTTTTTTTTAAAGGCAGTTTACTGGTATAACTTTAAATCAAAATAATTTTTGAATATTTTTTAAAATACAAATTTTATTAATTTTTTTCTTTCATCATACATATTTTATGAACAGTGTTGACCGGGTCACATCTTATACATCTTACACATAATCATAGTTGTAATGTATTTTAATCTTCCCATTTTTTAAATATCTCTTTTATATAATTCTTTTTTCACAAATTAGTAATTTTTCACCCTGTCTTATTTCAACTTCTGCCATGTTCTCTTTCCATAATTCTTTATCATTTTCAATTTTACTTACAAATAAGATCATTTTGCGCCTTATATTTCTCCTCAGTTTCAATTATTCCAGTTATTTACCATCTTTCTTCATGTCCAGAAGTATGTCTCTAATTCCTTTTTGCCAATCATTAGCATTTGAATTATTCATCTTAATTTACCTTGTTATCAAAATTAATAATGTTGTTAAAGTACTTATTTTCACATTTCCATCTGCTGAGGTTTATCACAAACAAGTTCTATTCATTCTTCTTTACAATAATAATCGCTTACATGATTTCAATATTGTTCTCTTTACAATTGACATTTTAAATATTCATTTTTACATTATTATCAAAATTAATGTTATCAACTACCTTATTTTCACATTTCTGTCTACTGAGATTTAATATAAACAAATTCTATTCACTCCTCTTTTTGATATAATCATTTATAGTCATTTTTCACCATCTTATTTCAACTTTTGCCATATTATTCTCTTTACATTCTTCTTTATTGTTTCATATTCAATGCTTTCACCTAAATAACATCACAGTATATCCTATAATTCTTCTCTCTTACCAATACAATAGCAATTTAAATTCAAGACTATCAAACTCATTTTTATTGTTATATTGTCTACTTTCCCATTCCCATTCATTAATCTACCTTATTATATATATATTTACTAATATTTACCTCATCATCACTCATCTTTAACCATCATCTCTCAATCTTTTCCCATTTTCTAAGAGTTTTTTTCTCGACCCTTTATCTCGCTCTAACTTCTCAATTCTTTTTCTTTCCTTTTTATATGTGTTACATTTCATCTTACTGATTCCTTTTATCTTTTTTTGTTGTACTTTTTGAGCATCCCTTACCAAGACTTGTCTCTCCCAGATATTTCCTTTTTTTCCCTTTTAACTGTTTCTTTTTTAGAGGGAATTTTCCCCCTTTCCTCTCTACTCTTTTTACATTCCCAAAAATTTCTATAATATTATCTATCTGATTTTTATTTTTTTAATATTTTCTCTTCAACATTGTTAACTTCTTGCTTCTCATTTACAATTCTCTCTTCAAACTCCACTTTCTTTTTCTATATCTTTCAATGAATTTTCTGTTTCTTTTTTGCCTAATAAAGATTTACGCATACTTTTAAACATCAAAATTAACTCTTCCTATATCTGCAATTCCATTTTGTAGCAATTTAAAACATTATTAAGACCTCCCCAATTGTATCTCTTTGCAATTAGCTAAAATTTAAAGTCTATTTAATTTTCTTATAGCTCCTCTTTTCTTCTTTTCCTACTTCAATTATTCCTTTGTTCTTCAAATTTAAAAAGATCTCTTATTAATTGTCCAAATTCAGCAACAGTCAAATCCAATTAAAAGGCTATCTTCCATGAGAGAAGGGAAATGAAACAAAATCTCAGATGTAAAACACAGTCACTCCTTAAATGTTCTCACAGTATCCAAATTATCTTCTTCTATATGCTGCTTTCTTCTGTTTTGTCTATTTAAGTAGAGTATTACAGTACTTTTTCTTTCCTCCAGCAGATGGCACTCTCCGTTTCTATTCCATTACAAAATAGTCTGTTAAGTCTGATTAATTATTAAAATATCCAGAAATTTTTAAAATTCTCATCTAAGTTGTTTTCTTCTGAAAATCACTTTTTTCCCTTTTGAAATATTTTGCTTTTCCCAATTCTCCAGATCTAAAACTTCTTCTTAGGCTTTTTGTATTACAGTCCTCCGCTTTTTCTTTTTTCCCGCGTGTGTCATTCCCCCCGCCCCCCCCCCAAATGCCAGATAGCCACTAATCCAAGCTCAGGAATTTCTTTTAAGACTCCAATTTCAATTTTTTTCTTAGTATAAATTGGCAATTATCTCACCCAGTTCTAGCACTCTGTCCAAATGCCGTTCCAGCTCAATTCTTAGGTCCGGTTGTCCCAGCTTCAAGGTGGCCACCATAAGATGGCCACAGCCACTGCTTCGGGAGAGCTACTTCTGTTCCAGTGAGGAAATTGCCAATTCCTCGCGATCCATGAAATGCCTCTCCTTTCTTCACCTCCCTGCAAGACGGCTATGGCTTGAAAGCCTCCTGGCAGTGATTCATCCGGCTAGATTTCATCCGGCTCATTAGAGCCCACTACTTTCTAATCCGTTCCTGCTGCAACGTCAACCGGAGGTCTCATGATTCTGTTGATTTTTGATGGGCTTGGGACAGGAGTGGTGCAGCCATCCTCACTGTCCTAGAACTGTCAACAGCTTTTAATACAATGGTATCTTTCTAGATTGCCTTTGGGACTGGGAGCAGGAGCCATTGTTTTGCCATTGCCAGGATGAGTAAAAATTGGTTCCAGCCCATCCAGTTCCCCACAATCTCCAAACAAACAGCACTGCAACAGCATTGCCTATGTAGCTTGGGATGATGTAATCAGCCTCCCAGGATTTGGTGATGTGTCATTTAATTCCAGACAGGGTTGCACTCCCCAAACTGAGCTTGTAATTTGAGGTTCTTGTGGATTCTCTACTCCTACTTATGGAACAGGTGGCAGCAGCAGTACCTAGATCAATTGTTGTTGTTCCAACAATTGTGAACTTTTCTGGACTAGGAGGCTGTGCTTATAGTCAACTCCCCTTTGGAGTACCACAGTATACTACACTGTACATGGGGCTGCTCTTGAGCACCACCCAAAAGCTATGATTTTTGGATGCAGTTGGGCACTCCCACGTTTGCCCATGTTACAGCCCTGTTGTATGAGCTACATTTTGGCTCCCATTTTCCTTCTGGGTACAGTACAAGTTGCTGTTTATCACCCCTAAAGCCTTACATGCCATGGGAATATGTGGTGCTCTCTGAGCTTAGTTGTTTTCTTGCCAACATCTCATTACCCAGCTAAGTAACATCATTCCTGCATTACCCATCAGTGGGTAAACATCTGCCAAAAAAAAAAACAAAAGCTCCAAGCACCAAGGATCTCATAGTTCAAACCCTGAACTACAGATATTCTTTTTATCAATGGGACTGTCTGTTCCACCACATTGAAAGGGTAGGTGTACTCCAGGTCCTCTCTGAAATGTTGCTATCTAGTGTCTTTTCTGTGGCTGCCCTATCTTGTGGAACATCTTCCCTCTGGTAATCTGGGAGCCACCCACCCTTTTAGCCTTCCTAAGGGCCATCAACCTTAACCTTATTGTGTGCTCAAGTGCTGGGATAGTGACGGGAGCTTGCAGATGGTTATAGGGACATCCTAGGAGGATGTTTATGGTTTTAATGTTTTTTTAGTTTTGTTGTGTCACCCAGAATTACCTTCTGACAGGAACCATAAAATATTTTACATAATTATAAATAAATGCGGCAAAATATACATCCAGGTAATTTGTTCCATGAAACACTTGCATGCATTTAAACCTGCATCATATAATTTAATTAAATCCCCATCAGTAATGAAGCATTACCTAAATCCATGCCATATAGGAATCATCTCTGTGAGATGATTCCTATATGGAATCTTAATTGCTCAAATAACACAACTATTATCTGCTTGTACAACTGAGAAGAAATGTTTTAAAAAACCATTACAGGGGATTTACTTGCTGAAGCCTGGATGAACTCTTGGTTCTGTTTACATGCACGAATGCTTAAAGTTAGGACTCCAGTGCTTGACAATATCTGATAAAGCAGCAGCTGCATTATAGCATATCTCTATTCGGAATTACTATTATTGAGTTGTAAGAAAGCGAAGACAGTATGAGCAGTTGAGTATGATGTGAGAATGTAATTATATCCACATTTATAGTACTGCATACGGCAACAAAAACAATGTCAGAAGATCCAATCTTATCCATTTTAATAAATGTTAACTAAATTTGAAATCTGATTAATCATAACCTAAACATGCCTCCCTGAGCTCCTGAAAGCAAAATACAAGTTTAACAAAAAGTGATGCATCTAGATGTTAAAAATGTAGATGTTTTGTTATTTTATTTTTATTTTTCATAGTTTATTTTTCAATTCATCTTATTTATGTTCTTGCTTTCAGTTGCAAGAAGGTCTGCTAATCTTTCACACATTACTAAAAACAAAGATTACTATTTTCAAGGTAAGAAGAACTAAGCTATCAACATCATTTCTCATTTTAACTTTAGCGTATTATCTTGGAAAGCTGTAAAGAAAAATATATAAACTTGTAGGCTCCCTTTACCAAGTAGTTATTAGTATATAAAAGCAAATAAAGTTCACGGATGGTATGTTTTTATGAACAAAAAACATTTTGTTTTTTGTTCATTTATTTGAACAAATAAAAACATTTATTTTGAACAAATAAAAACATTTATTTTGCCTGTGCACCGCCCTGAGTCCTTCGGGAGAAGGGTGGTATATAAATAAAATTATTATTATTTAACAGTGGGAATTTATTACTATGTCATTGCCACTGTAATGTTTACAATGCCCTAAATTGAGCTTGACCTCTGGAGATTACATGGACATATGACTGTGTTATACTGTGCATGTAGACCGAGACGCAAAAGTATTAAAATGGTTTGTGCCCGTCATCGTCCAGGATGTTTTTTAATCTCTCTAGTCAAACCTACTAGATTGCTCTGACAGCAACAACTACATCCCCTAAGAATGTAATTTAAAGGATAACCTAGCTAACTTGGACTAATGTCAAAAGAGCTAACAGTATGGGATACCATCAAGAATGCCCTGGGCCTGGAAATTGGGGAAAAAATATTCAGAATATTGCCAAGATTTCAAATGCATTCTGTTCAGATTGCTATAAAGTTCATTCACACACTTCAATTGTCATCCACACCAGCAATGGAAACATTCTAATGAATAAGCATCTCTTCTATGTAGAGCTGTGAATGGGATATATTAACAAAGAATACAATGTAGCATTGTGTACCTGTGCACATCAATATTCCAGAAATTGTTCCAAGCTCTAAGATTAACTGTACAAATTAATCAAAGCCTAGAATGTACTGCTGGTCTTCTGTAATGACCTCATTGCATTTTGTGCTGTTTACATTGTTAGAAGTAGAGGTACACCAAATGGAATGTTTAAAGCACAAAATTTCTTGCATCAAATGTGAAACTGACAGATTATTTTGGAAGTACTCTGAGCTTTTGACAGAGATTAATGAGTTTAAAACACCTCCAAAAATGCTGAAAACCACAGGTTGTTTGTAAATGGTATATTTTCAAAAAGGGATATGCAAACGCTTCGATGTGACCTAGAAGAGGTGCTTGGAAATTATTTAGAGTCCAAATGCAGTACCTGTTCAACTGGGGAGAGGCTGTAACAGTACTACTTAACAGTATTTATTTTATTTTATTTATTTAATCTAAAGCAGAGCAGAACATGCAAAGATTGTCCAAAACAGGTGGTAGATTCTCATTTCAAGCCAACCATAATAGGTGCTATTGCACTATAGCAGAGGTGTCAAAATCCCATGGCCCGCAGGCCAGATGAGTCACGTGCTGGCATGCCCACCCCTGGTTTAGTGAAGGGGAAAAAAATCCATGTAAGTCACATGACAACGACGTGATGACATGAGTTTGACATCCCTGCACTACAGTGACTTTCAAGGGGTAGAAAAAGTGATTGGTACCAACCTTGAAAATAAACACATCTTCTAGTATTGATCAGAAAGATGGCTGTAGGCTTTTTAGTTGACTAGCCTCACTGACAAGAGAATAGGTGTGAACTACATCTCTTCTTTGCAATCCCACTCAGCTGCCCTCTACAATTGTCAGGCAAGTTACTATTAGGAAGGCTATGCAAATAAAAAAGAAATTATAGTTTTGCAGGGGGTGGTGGTGGCAGGGGAAATCACCTTTTTTTGATATGCGACGCTATCCCTATTCCCAGTGTGAGGAAGTATTCTTTGTTTTTGTTACAATATATTTTATAGGGATAGATTTGCCTAACAGAAGGTAAGAAGCTATCATTGACTTTTTTGCCGGGAGGGTGAGGGGGAGAAGGACAGGTTCGTTTTTGGATGGACAATTATATAACATTATATTATATACTGCATTTATATTTCAGGTTCTTCTTCATGCAGTCAGAATGCAGAATTGCCAACATTCATATTAACCAAGGATTCCACTCAGAATTTTTTGACAGCCAAAACCAAGTTAGAGAAGATTTCTAGACCAAAAACAGTGAGTAGTGAAAAGTTAATGAAAACATCAGACAACAAGTAAAGTTATCCAGTCAAGAGAGCAACAAGTTTATTAATTTGAATGCTATTTTTAAAAAGAGTTTCACTATGAAAGAATAACAATGGTTATTCTTGCATGTGTATACATCTCAGATATGCAGTGGGTTTTCATCTGCTCTGCTTCCCCAGATTATGCCGCTACAAAAAATAGTCATTTCCAAATCTTTGAAATGTTAGCTACTCAAGAGTGCAAAACATAAAAATAACGAACTTTGTCTTTCCAGGTACCTTCACAATGGAGAAAAAGAATAGACGACGTTCTATTGCCAGATCTTACCCAAACCTCACATTCTACTTTTCCTGTGGAACAAGAGTGAAACACATCTCAAAAATAAACTGCTACTAGATTTGTCATTGACCAAGACTGAAAACATTACTGTGTACATAGTTGCTGTCAGTAATTGTTAATAAAACTTTTCCTATCATATTTTCTTCAACGCTTTTGAGTAATAATATGAGAATAAAAGATTTTGGCTTCGTCATGCCATATTGAAATTTCATTGTTCTTTTGAAAGTTACATATTGTCATTGTACAGGTAGTCCTCAATGTACGGCCACAGTTGAGCCCAACATTTATGTTAAGAGAGAAGTTTAAGTGGGTTTTGCCCCATTTTACAACTTTTCTCACCACATTTATTAAATGAATCACTGTAGTTCTTAAATTAGTAACATGTTTATTAAGTGAATCTAATTTCCTCATTGACGTTTCTTGTCAGGTTGCAAAAGGGGATCACATGACTCCGGGACACTGCAACAGTCATAAATGTGAGTCAATTGTTAAGCATCTGAATGTAAATGTGACCATGGGGATATTACAATGGTCACAAGTCCCTTTTTTCAGTACTGTTGTAACTTCAAATGGTCACTAAAGGAACTATTTTAAGTCGAGGACTACCTGTATATAATGCACATGCATTGTACAAAACTGTAGATTGATATTTCTTAAACAAATGATCTCTTGGGTCCCCTAAATAACCAATGCCTTATAAAAGTACGTAGCACTATTACCTGCTGTCAATGTAACGTTTATTAGGTTGTGTATGTAGTCTAGCTCTAAGTAACTTACTTGGACAAAAAAAGCATTTTAATAAATGATTTATTATTTTCGTATTACAGTTGTAAATAATTTGCATTTCTTCCAATGACAACACCACATATGCAATACATAATATCTATAACATTCCATTCCCTATGCAGTACATTTGCATATGAGAGTTCTAAGAACAATTCAGATAAAGAATGAAAGTCACAATTTACTATCTAAAGAATTAAGGTCCACGTGATCAGTTATTCTATACAGGCAATTGCTTAAAAAACAAACAATATGCTGAATTTCAAACCACCAGCAAAGTGATAAAAATCTATTCATACTAATTCATAAGTAATGGCATTATACCTAAAACAAAGTTTTATCTATCTAAATCTAGATGGTAAGAATTTAATATGTGAATGACTGGGAAGCCCCTTAATGTGTCTGCTGTAGTTTGGTAGATTACAAATGAAGTTGGTTTAGAAAATCAAATCTACTGCCACTGCATGAAATTGTTAGAAATGCCCTAGTAACTAAACATATAGCTTTATGCCTAAATAGAAAATATAGATTTCCTGAAAGGTAATACTAACACCTGAATTTTCTAAAATCATTGGAAAAGAGCAATTGCTGACACTAAGGGGCAGTTATATTGATTAAAGTTTCTTTCCCTGACATGAGGCCAACATTAAGAAAATTTAAGGCACTTGAAAGAGGGTTCACTATATTTAGGAATACAGGTTTTAATGTCTTTGACAGGTATTCTTGGCTAAGTAACAAAATCATCTCACATTTTGATTTTGGAAGTGCATACTGCACTGTCAGTTTTGAAACATTTTCCCTTTAAATTTACAAGATAAATATTAACATTCAAGAATAAGCATGGAAGCAAAAAGTAAATAGCTTTTTAATCTTACTTTGAAGAATATGTTAATCTAATATTAAGAGTGCATTTTTAAACCATCATTCTTTAGAATTTCATTAGTGTTGTGTTTAAATTTTCAGCTTAACTTAAATTTATAAAGATCATGGGAAGATGGGTAAAATGACTACCACAAGGCCATTAAATACACATCACCTATTTTGGAAATATCTGAATGGATTAGTCAGTTCAATTGTCTTATTCACCTGAGCTATTGTCTTTTAGGAGCGTAGCTGTCGGAAGATTCTTTAAAATTACAGTACTCTCTACTAAATATATTTTATGAATTGATTTTCTGACTAATATTGAAGTGAATTTTACTCACGCTGGAAGGATTAAGGAAATTAGAATGATGTTAACACTTTTAACAATAAATCCAGAGAGTTAATTTTATCACCAGCATAATATCAACCACTGCAGTTCCTCTTTGACTGGAGCTCATCCAGCAGCAGCACTTAACCCTATAAACTGAGTTTTGATTATTTCAATTGTATTTATCACATGACTTGTAAAACAAACATTAAGACGTTATTAAAGAGAATAATCAAAATAAAATAACTTAGTTCAAGTGTTCAATCAAGTTTGTTTCTATCACAATTGTTCTATCACACAATTTGCTGTATTATGAGACCTACAGGTGGGATATTGCTATGTGGGAATAAAATATTCCAAGATCCATGCAGGACTACAGTACCTTTAAAATATCCATAATGTTGTGAGCACAAACTGTGTTTGCTAAAATTATTATCTTTGTATGAAAAGCACAGCATTTTCTAAGGCAGGTAATTTGAAGGCTACGGACAAATGGCTTTAGAAACAGTAAACAAAGCCTGGATGCAGCAGATTGAATCCATACTTTGCCACATTTAATAGGCCCACAAAAATCAGTTGGATAAATTCATCACATGTAGCTTACCGAATCTATTTTCCTCAAAGGATCTAATTCCTCAAAAATATAGATCCAATACATTGTATTAACACATATGAAAACAGTTAACAATGTTAGCATATAGTACTGAGGTTCATATGTCTAATGGAGAAAACTTGGTGCAAATAAAATGACATTCTTCACTGAACCTCAAAATATAAGATGGCACAACACTTCAATTTTGCAATCTGCTAATTAAGGCACTGGTCCTTCTTCCTTACGCACAGGGGAACTTGTATCTTTTGATCATCATTCTTCCTATAGATGCTTACACTTACAATAGAAAACAATCATCCTTGTAACATCATATAATATGGAAAAATATGGGCATTCATATTTTTAGGCATTCATAGTTAAGAAAAAAATATCCTAAAAACATCCTACAAATCTCTTCCAATTTCCAAGCTGAACAGATAAAAAAATCGTAATTTTCATAGATACTTTTTATGTCAAATTAACAGTAATCTATTTTTAATAATGATGCATAGGGATATTGTATCTAAACCTAATTAAATCACTGTAATTGTAAATTTACCTACCAAGAACATTGCTGCCACTAAATGCAATAACTACCAACAACTACATTTGGCATATCAAATAAAAGAATAGATTCTATAGTAGCAGCTACTAAAAATTTAAAACAGCAAATAAGGGTTCATGCAGAATATTGCAAATATTTCTGTTCAGCAAGACATGATTCACACCTTATTCCAAGCATGTTGCAGACCTATTTTTTTTTAAGTCTTGAAAAATAATATCTTGAACTGCTGTATTCCATAAAGAATAAGCATCTTTTGGTGTAGCTAACCATAAATATTGAGCTAATCTAAGTCCACTTAAAAAGTAACATTTTCCTAGAGTGTGTGATAGTTTTGTTCTTTGGACTTGCAAAATTTATACAGAAAGAAGATAACTGCTTGCAGACCCAGCACAAGTACAATACCACCAATGAAACTGGCTGCATCAAAACTCGCTTTATGATGTGATGGCTTGGTAGTTGGTATTAGAGCTGATGTACCTGTCAAATAAGAGAATTATAGTTATTAGTGATTTGCTCCTGAATTATATTTTCTATGTATTATTTTTTATCATCTAAAATCAGTTCTACAGTTCTGTCTCTATAAAACAGAATTTGAATACACTCTTCAAGTCCTTTTCTAGATGCTACAAGCAGGCAAGGTCAATTGCTGTTTAAACCTGTTCAGATTATTTACATCCTGTGTGAGGATGCTATAGAGACCAGATACATGATTAAAAAAAATTAAATGCAAATCTTGTAAGATTTAATTATCTTGCAAACTCTCAAAGAATGATTTAAAAGTGTTATATGATGTGGAAATTAATTGCTCATTCCCTCCCCACTTTGCAATGTGGATATATAGTATCTCTCTTGGAATCATTAAAGCTAAGTACAACTACTGCTTCACAAAGAAAAGCTTATGAAGTAACTGACAAAGCCACTTGCTTTATGATTCAGATGTTTTGCAGATGGTCCCTTACCTCCCTGGAAGGGAACATTATACACAATTTGACTCTTGTTTTCCAGTGTCTGACAATAGACACATACTACTTTATTTAATCCATAGTTCACTTGCCTTTTGCTTTTTCTTATTCACCCAAGACAAGAACTGTCTTACAAGTAACTTTCCTCAAGACAACAGAGTTCATTATGAATGCTTGTTAAATTAAATTTTACCTGTTTTAGCAGTAATAACAGAAGTGGTGGCAATGGTTGTAGTATTCGAAATAGGTTTTCCTGTCGTAGTTGAGTTAATTGTACTACCTGTTATAAAGAAACAGTTTATACCATTTTATTTGCCTTGAAATATGAATGTACATGTATACTTACAGAATCCTATTTGTGATTCAAATAATTGAACAGGACCATATATATTTTGAAGGACTATGAAAATTATAAAAATATCAATGAATGATATACTGAACACAATTTAAGAATCAAATATAAAAGAGGACAATATCATAAATGGAAACCCACAAAAATGTTGATCTTCAGTTGGAGACTGCCAAGAACAAGAATGTAAAACAAAACCCTTGTATTGTTATTGAGATTAGTGGAGGAAAGAGATCAGGAAAAGGAGGATATACCCTGCGCAGTTGTTGTTATATATTTAGGCAGTGAGGATTTTGGAGAAGAAAATATATATCTTTTTCTTGTGTCTTTTTGCATTTTTTTGATCAAATAGACAAATATCAACTCATGAATTACTTCTGTAACTATTATGCATTTCAGCACAACTAGATCTCTTTGTTGCTGTGCAAATTAATTGGGTTGAAATGCTTACATTCAATATTATAACTATGTAGTTTCAACCAAGGAGAATTTCTAAAAGCAGTCAAGTAACAATACTGTAAATGCAGGCACATTTAAAATTTTACCAGTTATACAAGAAATTACTCATGAAAAGAGAATGGAAATATAGAAACTGAAATTTTTGTTTAGAAGAAATGCTTAGAAATAGTGATGTATGAATTGCTGTACATTCATAATTTTTATACTGTTACTTGAACAATACTAACACACACTCTCAAAGCAGATTTTACTTGATTTATAGATTTATCAAATTACTGATATAACTGAGCATAATTACTTGAGCATAAGAATCACAAAAGCATGTAAGTAAAAAATTTACATGTCTCTTCATATACTTATTTTACTACAGATTCATTACTGGAAAGCATTAAGCTAAAACAATATGTCTGCATCAATGCAGATTTTTTTCTATTGTTACCTGTTGGGCTGGTGACTGTGGTGGAGTTACTAGCTGTAGTAGTCATACTAGCTGTAGTACTGAGAGGCAAATCTAAAAAACAAAACAGAACTATGAAGCATAAAAATGATTTTTAAGAACAGTAGTAGTAATATCTAGGCTGAGAATTCTTCTAGGGTTCTTATGCACATATAAACCTTTACTTGAGTTACTTGGTGTTTGGCCTGGCATTTTTAAAAGAAATATCATTTAAAGCAGAGGTGAAATCTACTTACCTTCCCTATTGGTTTGGAAGTGTGCGTGCACGCTCACTTCACTTGCATGTCACATGCGATTTTGAACCCTCTGCACATGTACAGAGGGTAAAAAACAGATTACTTCCTGGTTAAAACCAAGAAGTAATGACGTCTGGGCAGGTGGGTGGAGCCTCGCACTGCCGCCACTACCGGTTCTCCGAACCACCTGCCGCTGCTGCTACCGGTTCACCTGAACCGATGCAAACCGATAGCATTTCAGCCCTGATTTAAAAGTTAAGAATTACAGCAGTAATTACTCCGCTCATCAGTAGTCAATAATCATCTGGAGTTCATGAGACATCTAAATCCCTTCTACAGTAATGGATATACAGCTCTTCATCTTCATTGGAATTGCAAAGCTATTAAGATTCAAGAAGAGGAAAAGTATCCACTGAAGGGGCAGGATTGAAATCTTGTACATGACACTTTACAGGCAATCATCTGCCCTAGAAGCTGGGAAATATCATTAAGTCCAGGTGACTAGTCTGAACAACTGACAAAACTACTAAATAGTCTATTCATTTCTTTTGGTAAGGTTCTTTTTTCAGACTTTTTTCAGTGTTTAGAATTTCATCAAAGAGTTATCAGTGTACTAATTAAAATAACTCTTATCTTTACTAATTAAAAATTCTAACTCTTTGATGGTCTACATCAGGGGTGTCAAACTTGGTTTCATTGAGGGCTGTATTATATTTGACCTTGGGAGGCCAGGGGAGGGGAGGCAAGCATGGGCATGACCAGCTCGATGTCACTTGTGTTGGGGACACCTGTGGTGGCCTGAGCGCTCTGCCAGTGAAAATGGGATCCTGAGTTCCGTTTTCGGCTGTGACGGCCTCCTGCAACCCCTCTGCCAGTGAAAATTGAGCTCAGGAGGTCCTCCCGCAGCCTTCCCAAGTTTTCTTTTCACTGGCAGAGGCACCAAGGGCTGGTCCTTTGCTATTTCCAGGGTGGCCCTGCGGGCCAGATCTAAACACCCCACAGGCCGGATCCAGCCCTCAGGCCTTGAGTTTGACACCCCTGGTCTACATAGTGATTGTGTCATACTCTTGCTGAAGTTGATGGAGATTGAATTAGAAGCTCTACATAGGGGTACTGGGCTACTGGGATTTGAAATGGGCTGACAGTCACCACCATCTTTGTTAGTGGAAGGGTTCTGAATTGGTTGTTCTGTTATCTAAACCTCAGAAAATTCTTATGGAATGAGCAAACTGCAATGTTTAGGCAAGGCTCCTAAAAGCCAATGAGGTCAAGATAAGGTGCTTTTTGAAGATATTCAGTGATGGAACTCAAGAGTTCCCATAAAAAACGTGGCATTTTGTGGTGAAGTTCACTCATTTAGCTTTGTAATTATGCAAGTTTTTCTCCTTTTTATTGTACAATCAATAGGTAGTCCCTGACTTACAACAGTTTGTTTAGTGACTATTCAAAGTTACAACAGCATTGAAAAAAGTGACTTATGACCATTTCCCACACTTATAACCATTGCAGGAACAAGTGTTTTCAAAATTCATACACTTGGCAACTGAGGCAAGAAAGATTGTAAAATGGGACAAAACTCACTTAACAAATGTCTCACCTAGCAATAGAAATTTGGGGCTCAATTATGGTCCTAAATCGAGGATTACCTGTACAGAATCTCTCACCTTGTGAACCCATGGAAAAACCTAAACAATGTTCAGACGTTAGAAACAAACCCAAAAGGGATTATCAGCCTGTTGTAAGGTTGCATCAGAAAGATCCAAACTCATCATATTTTGAAAACCCTGCAGAGTTCATCCTTTTTTTAATAGAGTTCTCAACAGAACTCTATTCCATAACAATAGGGGAACAGGATGGACATAAAGAAACACAGAAATAGTAAAAGGCAAGATTTGCCAGCAATGGAGAATTTAAAGAAACAAGAATATTTTCAGTTGTCATCTGGCAGCTGCAGTGCAGTAAAAGATTAGGTGCTGACTGAACATAATCAATATGTTTGTCCTGTTTATTATACTGAATAAAGTTTTCAGGCAGCTTTGCTTTCAGGTTGTTTGGCCCTTAAATAATTATTCTCTTTATCATCATATTTGCATAAATACTCACCTGCACATGTCCTGTTTCCAGAAACAGCAATACAACCAGGTACTGTAGTTGTGGAATTTTTGCATTGAGACGGAGTTCCTTCTAGAGAAAAAAACCAGCTTTTAATGAATGAAATTTTAAAGCATTTGGATACAATTCTTATTATAAACTTTGTTCTATAATGCCCTTAAAAACCCAATGAAGTTCTGATTTAATAAAATATTTAGGGAGAGTCTGTTACTCTCCAATGTCTGTTAAATTGCAAATTACATTTGCAGCAGTTTGTCAAACTGCATAAAATCACAAGTATAATTTATTTATTTGTATTATGCTGCATTTACATACTGTAAATTAATTCAAATGAAATAAAATTAACATAAATTTAATTGCCTTAGATATTTGAGATTCAAGGGATTTTGTTCATTTTTGGAGGGGGTAGGGAGGCAAGTATTTTATCCACTGAATCTGAAGTCCATTAAAAAGAGGATTGTTAATATAAAGTTTCACTATACAAAATGTTATCTATTCAGCTATTATTTGTAACATTTTGATTTTTTTTCACTATTATTAATTGGTTTCATACAGGTTACATTCAAAAGATAGCCGTTATATAATAAACAGAATGGAAGAGTGCTAGGGAACTGATAGTATCCATGCTCATGCTTTACTGAATTATCAAAAATCTCATTCTAAAAAGTTTTAATTCTGGTTTACAAATTAACAATATTTTGTTTCAATATAACAGCATTAGCCCCACCTAAAATATATGTAGGAAATCCTGTAAAACATGTAGAAATCTGCAGTCAAAACTCTGGCTTAATATGTAAAAGATAAACCCCACTCATCCCTTAGCTTTTTTCAAGTTTAATTTTATCAGGTTCTATGTTGTAGAAATAATAGAAGACACAAGGGGAGAGGGGAAGAATTCTTAAACATTGCCAGATTATAGTCTGAAACTATAACAATTCCATTCAGTAGTTTTCACTGCAAATTGTTTCAATTTTTCATTATTCCAATGATTTCTTGCTATTTCCTTTTCAATGCAATCTCTTTCTGTGCTTTCATTAAGTTTATCAATACCATGCTTATTTTGCCATTTTACCAACCATATATTTTTGTGTCAATATGCTGCACATATCTCCTAGATGGTAGATTAAGGCAGAATTAATCTAGCAGAATAAACAGAACACAACAGGGAGCAGTTTAAAATAAGATATTTTGACCACATAGAGGAAATGAATGATTGGATTCCAGAACCATATTAATGGTGTTACAAAACACTCAAAGGATAAATCTATTGTATTATGAATGCTGATAATAAGGATAGGAAGATATGGAGAGTTGTAGTTAATCCTTACTGACAACTTCGTGTCATTCTGCTTAATGTGTAAAAATAAACATATTTGATTTTCCAAATAATGTTTACTAAGACTAGATTTAGTTTTCCTTTAAAAAATAACACCACAAATTGTGGCCTTAATTTTTCTTTACTATTTGTTTCCTCTTCTTTGTACTTTCTATAATGTTGCTTAGCCCAAAAGAAACTGGTGGGCTGTCTGTCTTTTAGTTATTAGATTGCTTAGCAATCTCTTAGCAGGTATCTCCATATTTCGTATACAAGCCTAAATACCAGCAAACAACTGTAGGGGCAAAATACATATGATTATGCTCTCTTATCAAATTACATGAATCTGTGAAGTTGCATATATGTAGCAATGACAGATTTTTATATACGTTTTGGTTGTGAAGAACCAAACCTTACAATGTTTGATTTTACAATGTGTGCAAAAACTAATGTGTGCAAAAACTAAGTCAGAAAAAAAAATGTAATAAATCAGAAGTATTTCAATGTAATTCAATTTACCAGCGCATTGAAACCATGTGCAATTCAGTTGAGATGATTCAATAGCAATGCAGGAAGTACAATTTGTATGTCTTTCACAGCCAACTAGAACAGAAAATAAATTGTAAAAACAGAAGCCAGTTAGCAATAGATAGAAAATAGAAATGTAAAAGACAACAAACAGTTTAAACTTAAAGGCTTTAATGTATCACTGATGACTAAAAATATTTGCATGATAGATACTTTATATGTGAACCAAAATCCAGAAATAATTGTAATAGTCTTCATTTTTAAATGGAAAATTAACATAGCAAAGGACAGGAAGGGAGTATACAAAGCATTGGACATTATGAATTACCATATTTTTCAGACTATAAGATGCACCAGAGTATAAGACGCACCTTCATCTTTGGGGAGGAAAATAAGAAAAAAGCTGATTGGGGGTGGATCGGCCTCCTGGAATACCCCCAATCAGCTGTTCCCAGAGGTGAACTTTAGCAACAGGTTTGTTGATGGTGAGCTCTGAGCCTTGCTTTTTTTCCAGCCTCTGAAACCTCCATTTCAGAGGCTGGGCGGGGCTACATTTGGTGTATAAGACGCACCCAAATTTTCACCCTCTTTTAGGGGTGGGGAAAGGAGCGTCTTATACTCCGAAAAATACAGTATTCATGTTTAGAATTTGGTTCTTCAACAGCTAATTTTGTTAGCTATTCTTGGCTCACAAAATATTAGGTTAACCTATTGCAGTATTATTTGCATGCCAAATTTATGTGTCTATATGCCTTAAATCTCGTCTTCTTTTCCTTTCACTCTAAAAATGGATCTAGTTTTAGCAACAGCAATAGCACTTAAGAGTTATATACCGCTTCAGAATGCTTTACAGCCTTCTCTAAGCGGTTTACAGTGTCAGCTTACTGCCCCAACAATCTGTGCCCTCATTTTACCCAAGTCGGAAGGATGGAAGGATGAGTCAACCTTGAGCAAGTCAAGCAGAATAAGGGCCTTCTCCCTGGTGGCTCCCTCTCTCTGGAACATCATTCTCCCAGAGATTAGAACGGCCCCAACCCTAATTCTCTTCTGGAAGGTGCTGAACACCTGGTTCTGCCAGCAGGCCTGGGGAACCCAGAGCGGGATGGAGCACATTAAATGGCTCATGTGATCAGCTGTCGCTGGTGTGGGAGGTGGGGGTCAGGGGTGATTTTATTACATTAATTTATTTGATTTTTTATGAGTTTTAGTTTTTTAAATGTGTCTTTTTATATTCTGTAAGCCGCCTTGAGTCGCCATGGGTGAATAGGTGGCAATATAAATCAAATAAATAAATAAATAAATAAGAATCATCCTGCAATACTGCATTCTAACCACTTCACCACCACTGCTTTTAATTACTAAATTCTATACACTAATGACACTAATTTAAATTTCAACTAAATTATTTCAAGTTTAACAAGAATATCCCTAACTATCACAATAAAATGTCATATTTATATTTATGGCACAAATAATGCTTTCCCTGTCTTAAGGATAAGGTATCAATTTCAATGATCCACCCAATGACAAAATGGATTATTCTAGATTCCAAAAAGTTCTGTCAAAGCCCTGATTGCTCTGTGGATGTAGAGCTGTCCTGAGTGGTCAATGCAATCACTCATGTTGTTCTTGCCAGCAGAGCCTGAACAGCAACTTGGCATGTATCTGAACTGAGAACTATGAAATAAGTCTTCTAGAATACACATGAAGAAAAGCCCATGCCAAATAAAGTTTGATACAGTTTAGGGCCCATTAAAAAGTCAATATGGTACAGTAAGGTCTTCCAAATGTCACCCAATGGAGCTTTTCTAAATAGCAAGGTGCATATTGCAATCTGTCCCAAAGAAAGACCCAAACTCTCAGTAGCATATGAGAAATCCTTAAGAAACCTTGAATGCTTGCATTCACTATAATTCAACCTCTGTGCTGATGCAAATCCAGATGTGAAAGCATCCAGAATACCATCCTGTCCCATTTTGGATGAGTTTCAGTAGTGATGCTCAAGATGAGCATGGTATGTGATTGATCTGTCAATTGTGTACTCAACTCTAACAATTACAGGTAGTCCTTGACTTACAACAGTTCATTTAGTGACCGTTCAAAGTTACAATGGCACTGAAAAGGTGACATGAACTTTTTTCACACTTGCAACCATTGCAGCATGGTCATGTGATCAAAATTCAGATGCTTGAGAACTGACTCACTTTTATTACCATTGTAGTATCCTGGGCTCATGCAATCACCTTTTGCACTCTTCTGACAAGGAAAGTCAACAGGAAAACCAGATTCACTTACCTATGTTACTGATTTAACAGCTGCAGTGGTTAACTTAACTGTGCTAAGAAAGATAATAAAATGGAGCAAAATTCACTTAACAAATGTCTCACTTTCATACCATTGATTATGGTGTTTTCTTGAACAAGCAGTCTAATTTGGGCTATGGTGGAAGTATACTATAGTGGTTTCACTTGTACTTGGAAACCCTTTTTCATAAGGGAGAATTACTGTTTCTCAACTGTACTTGTACATGGCAACTGAGCTACAGAGTCCCTGGGGTTTCATATTATTTTACCATGCTTTTTAACATATGTAAATAAAAATGCTGAGCAGTCATCCACAGATGTGGGCTGAGGTGCTCTCAACATACAGTTTTCACCTAGCTCTACTTCTTCTTAACCAATGGGTGAGACAATTGGCATTCAGTTCTTGGGCAGGGTAAGGGACAGGATAGAGGCCAATAAGCTAAATACTTGGTGGTAGCACAGATTGCCTTTCATCAGTTTCAGGTGATTTACCAATTATGAGCCGACAGAGATAGTCTTACAACAATATTCAAATTCTGGTAACTTCCTGGTTGGATTATTACAATGTATTGTACATGGGACTCCCTTCAAAAACATTCTGACAATTTCAGCTGTTTAAAATAGAGCAGTTAGACTGCTCACTGGGACTGGCTGACACAGATTATTCCAGTATTTCACCATCTATATTGGTTACTGCTCCATTTCCAAACCCTATTCAAAGTGATAAGCTTTCACCTTTAAAGCCTTCAAAAGCTTAGGTGCAGGTTGCCTAAGGAGCACCTTCTTTCATATGTATCTACCCAGACTTCAGTATCGTCCAACAAGGCTCTCCAAGTTCCCCCACAAAAAAGGTGATGTGGATCTCTATAAGGGAGAAAGCCTTTCCTACGCCTTCATAACGAAACAAAAGCAATTCTGCTACTTCCGGCTCTAATTTGTCCCTTCGATTCGCCTTGCTAAAGTCGACCTTGCCGGCCAGCAGAAGAAACTCAAAAAAGGGTCCACAAAATGACGACCTGCCTCCATCTCGCCGGGCTCAAACACATCGGGCGTTTTAAACCGAAAAGCAGCCCGCGTGGCTTCTTATTCCAGCAAACGAAAGCAGCGACCGTGACTGTCGTTTAAAACCGCCTCTGCTCTTCAAACGGCTTTTTTTCTCGCTGTGAAATTCGGTCGTTTTTGCGCGCAGACCAAAGGAAACGCTTGGCGTGTGGACAATCCAGCGGAGAGTGCTTGCAACTGTGCGCGGTGGGATCGCAGCGAAGGATTTTTTCTTCTGGGATGTATCAATCAGAACAGAGCCGGAAGGGACCTGGGAGGTCTTCTAGTCCAACCCGCCCTGCTCAAGCAAGAGACCCTATACCATTTCAGACAAAGTGGCAGTCCAGTCTCTTCCTAAATACCTCCAGCGATGAAACACCCACAACTTTTGGTGGCAAGTAGTTCCTCTGGTTAATTATCCTCACTGTTAGAAAGTTTCTTCTTAATTCCAGGTTGCTTGTCTCTGATTAGTTTCCAATCGTTGTTTTTCTTCGTCTTGCCTTCTTGAACAGTGATTCATATGTGTGTATGAGTGTACGCTGCAGGTATATATTTATGTATGTATATAGCCATGTATTGTGTGTGTATGTATGTGTTTGGGTAGATATACACTTTCTCTTGGCAACAGAATTTCATTTTTAATGTGGGCCGGTGTGCTCGCAGTAAAAAAGAAAAAAAGAGAATAAAGTTGTCTTATCTTATGTTCTGGGGCTTTATCTTCCGCCTTCGGCGATCCCGCGATTTTTTTCAGGCCACTCGTTTCTCCCCACTCCCTCCACCCTCGGCCACGACTCTTGGCAGCCGGCTCCCCAACTCGAAACGCGGCCGAAGGTGCCGAAGGAAGAACCGCAGCGGCCGCCTCCCTTTCTTTTTCTCACGCCTCGGGATTAGCGGCCAAAACCGTTTCCCCTCGGGGCGCGCGGCAGCCCGGGCCCTCCGCCTGCTAAGTCGACGGGCCGCCTCAAGTCAAGCCCAGGCGTTTCCAGCACGCTCCCCCCACCCCCGGCTCACCCTCTTCCTTACCTTCATCGACAGCTGCTTTGCTCTGCGGAATAAGGCAAGAGGCGAGAACCGTGAGGAGCAGCGAACAAGCCAGGGTATCCCAGAAGTAGCGCTGGCGGCTGTAACGGCTCATGTCGGCAAACGGTGGAGAAAACTGAGACCACCCCCTCCCCTCCCAGAAGAGCGCCGTCCGTTCCAGGTGGCCGTTTAACGCCCCGTCTCGCGCCCAGCGGTTTCCCTTCCCGGACCGTACTGCCTTCTGCAATCACGTGAGGCGGCCGTTGAACGGACGACGGAACGAAGAGGCCAAGGGCGTGGCCTCGCTTACACCTTTCTAGTATGTAATAGTTTTCGACCACTCCTCCCCCCTCCCCTTTTACTGCGTTGGATCGGCCCCTCCCACACCGGAATTGGCACGTCGTAGTCACGTGACCGACGCTTTCCCCCGGGAATCGCGGGTGGGAAGCGCTGCGGCCGCTCTAGGCCCGTACGCTAGAGTCCCTTCTCTCGTAAATCTGGTGACGCAATTGGCGAGGAAGTGGTGTCATGCAATGCTCTGCTGCTGCAGAATTCGCAAATGTTAATGTGGTTCCGTGTGGATCTTCGGGATCGGATTGGTACTATCTTCTTCCATAGCACAAAGACTTTTCTTAAAACCGTGAGATCAAAAGTTTTTGTTTTTTTTTAAAAGAAAAAAACTTTTTGGATATGCACGAAAATTATTTGTGGAACTTGGGAGTCGCACCCCACCCTACATATTTAGATATGACTTGGAAGATAAATTGTCAGCCAAAGTTAACATAATCTTCTTCCAGACCTTCGGGCATCTTTGGTCCTTCTTTGGCGTCTAATAAATTACATTTTATTTTTCACTCTTCCAAAAATTCGGTATTACTGTACACAAAATGAAACAGTACAGGTAGACCTCGGCTTACAACAGTTCATTTAGTGACCGTTCAAAGTTATAACAGCGCTGGAAAAAGTGACTTATGACCATTTTTCATAATTACAACTTTTGTAGTATCCCTATGATCATGTGATCAAAATTCAGATGCTTGGCAACTGGTTCATACTTATGGCTATTGCTGTGTTCCGAGGGCATGTGATCACCTTTTGCAACCTTTTGGCAAGCAAAGTCAATGGGAAAGACAGATTCAATTAACAACTGGGTTACTAATTTATCAGCTGCAGTGATTCACTTAACAATTGTAGCAAGAAAGGTTGTAAAATGGGGCAAAACTCACTTAACAAATGGCTCACTTAACAACATAAATTTTGGGCTCATTTGTGGTCGTAAGTCAAGGACTACCTGTATATGAGAGAAAGACTGAACTCTTATCCACCTTGAATGCCTTTTGGTTACAAAGATGATTACAAATATCATAAGCATGCTTTATAAGCGAGATATTTAAAGGCCTTTTCTAGATCTTAACAAAACATTCTATTTATACACTGCCAAGTTGATATATCCCTTCACTCCCTCTCCCATTTTAACAAGAACAGTTAAAAACTAGTGGTTAAACAGGTTTAGCAGGTTGGGTTGATGGTTTTACTGCCTGCCCTTTCCCTAAGAAGGATCATTGCTCTATATATGGGATAATTTCTCATCCCCTTTTGCATAAAAAAACTCCATACAACCTGAAATCTGAAATAGATACAGATTTGGGATGTTTCTGGGAGTACTTTGTCTGGTGTTTGTAGTGTCTTTCCTAAAATCTGATGGGAATAGTGAGTTCAAGCACTGTTATATAATGTGAATCTGTGAAGCCCAATCAATTCTTAACCTGTAGATTGAAATATATCAGTTATTATCCTCCAAAGGGCAGTAATTTGGTAGTGCATCACTCCTGAAGCATCACTGAATGAGATTGATAACACAAAACCCATAATGTCTGGAGTTTCTCTGTTGTCCAGAGTGTTCAAAAGACAACTGGGATTTCTTGGTTTTTTCCTTCCTCGTCCAAGAAGCTTCTTCAGTGGGGAAAAAAAAATCAAGACAGTCCAGTTGCTTTTTGAACAACACCTTTGACCCATAATATTTCTACTGACTCTTCATTATCACAAGTTAAAATCACATATAATAAGACCAGTCTCCAAGAATTCCCTTTAAAAGTTGTCAAGTTGTACTGTTGATTTAATGGGAATGTATTAAATATATAAGAAGTAATAGTATATATTTAATTGTACTTAAAATTTAATTATAAATTAATCCAAATATTAATTTTATTTTGGCCCTACCACACAAAGCTCAAATCCAGCACTCAGCTACAAAAGGTGGCAGATCACTAATGCTTAAGAATTGTTACGATAAATAAATTCTTTACCAGTCTAATCAGAGGTCCATTTGGTTTAGGTTTAGATTTGAATAAATCAAATATACCTCATAATTCATTGTGATTCAAGATGAATAAAACATGTAATTTGATAATATTAAAATTAGAGAATCTCTAGTGCTTCCTGCATAAGAAAACAATGTTATTGCATTGGCTATGAAGTGCCTGCCAGTGTTAAAAAACCAAATGAATTTGTTTAAACACATCTAATTCTCTTTGAGCAACTCAGTCTGTAGAAAATCCTTTTTTTAGAATCTCAGATCAGTCTTTCACAATTTTCTTATTTATTCAGTATATTCTTCAGCTATCTTGACCTCTCTTTTACAGATTTTATAACTGAAGTTCAGATGAATCAAGTATTTTGTCATAACATCTTTAACTTCAGTAGATATCCTTAAAAATCTAACATGTGATTTAGCAACAAACTCAGTAGTTTATTCCCCTTGGGTCAACAAGTCCAAACATAAATCCAAAATTTTATCCATCTTGAAAGTATTATAGACTTCTCTTTTTGTGTTCGTCTCTATCAGGGGTGAAATGCTCCCGGTTCAGACCGGCTCGGGCGAGTAGGTAGCGATGGCAGTGGGCAGTTCGGAGAACCGGTAGCAAAAATCCCTGCCCCTGCCCCCCATGCCCAG
>JANHZT010003490.1:48269-67460 GCA_032468215.1 Stegonotus admiraltiensis | reverse complement strand
ATGAAGGCAATTGCTTAATGCATTGTAAGCCGCCCTGAGTCTCCGGAGAAGGGCGGCATATAAATCAAAGCAAAAAACAAAACAAAAAACAAAACAAAACAGAAAGCCCAAAACATCTGTATGTCAAATACATAATGACTATTCTATGTTTAGGCTTGCTTCTATCTAAATAAAAGACTTCCATCCAGTTAAATTTACATAAAATTTCAATTTGGTGTAAAAATTCCCCCATGTTTTATTCCGCCCCCATGCTTTTTTATTTATCGACATGTGATTATCTAAAAATATAATTCTTATCTAAAGGTTTGGCTTTATTCTGATGAGGAGGAGGAAGAACACTCTCATATGCGGGGTAGTATACCAAACCTGTCCCATACTTCACTTTTTTTTTTTGAACAGTTTTCAATACATACCACCTCCTTGTATCCAGCCATTTTTTACAATTCGATGAAAAATTGAATCTTTGTAAGTGAGTGCCAGTCCAGACTCAGAGTACCCTTTCTCTCCTGTACATAAACACTTGAAATTATGGCATGTTCTGGGGCAAATATCAGAATAGAGCTGGACAATAGAAGAATATGGAAAATTTCAGAAGCTCAGTTCCTGAGGTCAGTGGGAAAGGAAACATTAATTTATGAGATCACACTTAATTCTGTATATACCAGGTATTTTATCAAAAATTGTGACATCTTTTAAAAATGAGTGTTTTATCCTCATGAGAAAAGACAATGCATTTTAAAATGGGAACAAAGAAACATGATTCAGAGATTGAGGTCTTGAGCATGTCCTCCTACTGTTAGCTGTTCTATTATTTTATGGTGACATAGAATTACTTTTCTGCCTCAGGCCAACTGCTCACTATCATTTCACCCATCTCAGCCAACCAATAAAGCAATAAAGCTAACAGCCCTTGGCAATAGTGTTGCCTCCCTTTTGGAACACCTGTCCCTCGCCTGGCACTTTTTCAGCTATGTTTCAGGAGGCAATTAAACTCCTTCTCTTGTAAAGAACTTTTAGTTTAAGTTTTAAGAGAGGGAATGGACAGATTTATTTTCCATGGTGTTATATAACTTATTAATTTTAGTATTTGCATGTTGTAATAGTGTATTTTACATTTACTGTGAATCATTTGCAAATGTTCACAAGGACAAAGGTGCTTTTTCAACAGGCAAATGGACTTTCCAGTTAGTTTGTTTTTTTGAAGATGTTTGCTTCTCATCCAGAAAACTTCTTTAACTCTGGCTGGATGGTGAGGAGAGCTGAAGAACAGAGATGGGATTCACATAATTTACCTCCCGGTTTGCCCAGCACCAAAAATGTGAGCGTGTGTGCTCTCTTGCTTGGCTTGCATGTGCCACCTCCACAAATGCACCCAGCCTTCCATGCATGCACTTTGCTCACATGCGTGCCTTCCGCGCATGCGCTCAGCCTCAGAAACATGTCTAAATAGGACAGCAGAGCCAGGGATTTCCGCTACAAATCGGTCCAAATCGGCTCAATACCCACTCTGCTGAAGAAGCTTCTTTGATGAGAAGCAAACGTTTTCAAAGAAAAACCAGATAGTCCAGTTGCCTCTTGAAAAAGCACCTTTGGGACAACCGTGACCTGAATGATTGAGAATGTCTATAGACATTAACAAGGACACAATGCAGAAATTCAAGATGCGTGCATACACACAAATACCCAGAGAGAGGGAGTGGGGGAAGGGAGAGAGAGAACTGCTTGATTAGAAAATTTATGGCACAATGATAAACATGTTTAGAGAGAAAGAAAAAAGTTTGAGGAGTTGGCAGTAGGAGTCTATTGGATTGCTGCTTAATAAATCCTTTTAAGTTTTAAACATTTAATTCATCAAATAAGCATCAGCTTGCATTTGAAAAAATCTAAATCAAAATATATTTGTTTTTATGTTCCGAGGAGTCATTGCATCAACTTTAAAAGCATTCCTTTCTCTTTGTTACACATATGCCTATGCATGCATATACAAGGTACAAGGGATTGTACCTTCTAAGGTGACACTTTTCATATGAAATTTTTAAATAGTTATATAAAAATTGATTTAATAAAATTTGCAACTTTACACCCATTAATGGGCCTAAGAAAATATTTTAAAATAAAACTGACTGATCAAACCAGTATGTTTTGACCAAGGTGAACCCACAAAATTTAGGCTCAAGAGACCAGAAACGTTGTACGCACTATTGCATTGTCACCCAAATAATTCTTATGAGTAGTCATTCTTCAACTTCATTCATGTTCCAATGTGTAGTTGATCTCAGGAATTGGACCTTAAGTGTTTAAGTAACAGTTTTAAACGTAAGTGTATTTGCTTCCATGTACAAGATAAAAACAAGGATTGTTTGTCTTTTCCTTGGGCAACTTACCTCAAAGAGCAATTTTCCAGTCGAAACTTCCTGAACTGCTATTTCCATGAAAACAAATATATGCTGCCAAGATAAAGAAACCAAACCCTATGGTTAAAGTAGAACCGAGTGAGTGAATCACTGGATAAAGATTGCTCCCTTCTGACTCTGAGTCATGCTTCAGAAGGTAAAGGGTCAAATTCCAGTAAATAGTTGATTTCATCAGCATTTCCCTGAAGCTATGACTTGTCAATATTTTACTGCTAGGAGGCTTGATCAATAACCATCAACTAAACTTTCAAAGAACTCAGACATCATATGGATGAGTCTGGAAAGCATTCCAGGGTACATGTTTATAGCAAAGGCTCAGGCTCTTAGGTCAAATGTGAACTGAGAATACATAGAACAATGTATCTGTGAAATTTAAGCAACCTATTTACGTTAGGTAGTCCAGCTGTGTTTTAAGGGTTGAATTAATTCCTGATCATCCCCAGGTTTTCCACTTCTTCACTGTTCCTGAACCTCTGCTGGGAAGGGCACGCCAAAGCTTCATAAACCATTCTATGAAGGCACTGCATGGACTCAGTGAAGTAAATGGAAAGCTTTGGATAGTGAGGTAGGCGGCATATAAATTCAGTAATAAATAAATAAAAATAAAATGAATGGAATGGAATGGAATGGAATGGAATGGAATTAAAGTCACCACATAAACCAGGATATTGAAAGCACATCTGTCAAGGAACAGCTTGGTCTGCAAACATGCCACAGTTGAAACTGTCTGAAGGCAACAACTGTTTTTTTTTAAAATATGTATTAATGTAAATTAGAGAAAATGATACTGAAAATATGGGTGTGTTTTTTTTAAAAAAAACAACTCTCCTCCTTTTTGAATGATTAGAATAACATTATTTCCAGCTTCATTATACCACTTCTATTTTAGCAGGCATTAACCCTGAGATCAAAACAGTTTTTACAAGATAATCTCTGAACTTTCACAGTGAGTGATCATCTATGTTCCAGAATGCATTCTTGAGATGGTGGGAGCCTTTTTTGTGAGCTTTTCGGATCATTTTGTCCCCAAAATGGGTTGATAATGTAGTCCAGGAGTGTCAAACTCCCAGCCCGTGGGCCAGATGTGCCACGTGCTGGCCACAGCCATCCCTGGTTTAGTGAAGGGGAAAAAAGTTGCGCTACGTCATGTGACAATGCGTCATCGTGAGTTTGACACCCCTGATGTAGTCCCTTCAACAAGCCTTTTATGGTAAAGGGCCAAACATTTATTTTCCATTCCAGATCTGAGCTGCACCAAAACCTTATCACGGACATTGCCAATTTTTGCATCAGACAAAGCAGGAATTCACAGCATTCCAGACACTTCACCCTTATTAAACACTTGGCTTGATTTGGCAGAAAACTCTCAGATGTGACATGGCTATATTAGAATCTTTATGCCAGTTAAGAGTGAAGCCCTAAACTAAATTGTTTGTTTACTCGCAGCCATGCAAAGAATTCACAGTCTTCGGATGCAGCTGTGCTTCAAAGTGTAGGCTTTTTCTTCCCAATCTTCTGAATTCATGGTATTGGCCACTCTCATATGGCCTTGAGAGACAGCTGAAAGATGTTCATGGGACAGTTGCTATTTGCCTTGGAACTGCTGGTTCCTGCCAAGCTCAGCCCTTACAAGCATTCAGACTGCATTCTGGACCTCAGCTGCCTGTTTTTAATCACTTACTCACTCACTGACAATCCCCGTTTCTTTTCAACTGGCATGTTGCATATTTTCTAAAAAAATATTTATAATGGAAAACTAAGTAGCAAATAAGTATGAGTCACGCAGCCAGTGATGGAGTTACAAGCTGGCTTATCATGGCTCCAGCATCACTGCCAATGAAATATACTATGGCCTCCCAGATAGATGCATTCAATATTTCAATTTAAAAAGGATGCTGCTATATCCTTGCTTGGCCTGGAAATGTCAGTAGCAATCCATTTTAGTTTATTTGTGAGGATTGTTTGGACTTTCCTGAAAGGTGGGATTTTGGATAGCCGTAAATCTGTCAGAAGCTATTATTGGTGCTTATCTGTAAAGCATGATATGAAGAAGAGAGGGAGTTAAATCAATAATTTTAAGGTTAGTGTTTAGTAAGGTTTATGTGATTTAAATGCCACAAAAATGATGACTACAGCAACTTAAAAAGTGGGAGAAAATCTATTAACTGAAATTCTCCTGGTTACTCTTAATTTTTAAAGCCTTTTCTAAGTCAACACAGGGTTTTATGTAAACTCCAAATATCGTATAGCCATCAGTGAGACTTCTAAAAACCCAAATATCACCTTTTTGGCTTTTAAGTATTTTGTGAGGAAATCTGATGTAATTGCTTCATAAAGTGCTGTGGGCTTAAAGTCTTTATAATCCCAAACATCATAAGCCCACTTCAGCAGCATTTTTTCATCTCCAAGAAGCTGGCCATTAATAAAACACATCACATTGGATGGATATTCCCATGTTTCACTTCTCAGTTCCTGCGATCAGAAAACAAAATGGCAATATTAAGGACTGATACACATATCATAGAAAATCACTAAACATTTTACATTGGTGATAAAATTAAGAATAGATCTGCAAAGATGATGAGTTTTTGCTAAAAGATTCAAGTTTGAAAGCATTACATGAGTTGATCAGTATTTCCTATTTATTACTGAATTTCTAACCCCGTGATGGCGAACCTATGGCACGGGTGCCACAGGTGGCACGGGGAGCCATATCTGTGGGCACGTGAGCGTTGCCCTTCCTCAGCTCCAGCATGCATGTGCACACCGGCCAGCTGATTTTTGGGCCTTCCAGGCCCACTGGAAGTCAGGAAATGGGCCGTTTCCAGCTTCTGGAGGGAGGTGGGGAAGGCTGTTTTCACCCTCCCCAGGCTCCAAGAAAGCCTCTGGAGTCTGGGGAGGGCAAATAATGGGCCTACCGGGCCTATTGGGCCCACCATTAACCTTTTTGCCATCATGTGCCAAAAGCGGGGGTAGCACAGGATGCGGTAGCATGCGCATGGATGCGGGGTGTCATTGAATTATGGGTGTGGGCACGCACGCATGCAACCCCCCACGCTCCCCATGCTTTTGGCAAGCGATGGCAAAATGGTTAACCATCACTGTTCTAACCCATCTTTCTGTTTCGTGAACTGTAGATTCACTTTTCATACTAAGCCATAAATTGTTCTTTCTGGCTCCTTTTAATTGTGGAATTCCAGCTTACAATAAAGCACAGAATAAGGCTTTTGTCAATTGTTCAACAAATCATAATTTAGTATAATATGGTATACTGTTAGACCTCAAACAAACCACTTCTCCTCTAATTTAGTCTAATTTGTCCTGATTTTGAAATAGAAGTCACACAATCAGAAATTAGCCGACTATACTTTAGTCTACCATCTTATACAAACCAATCAGTATAATTACTTTGCAGTTCAGTGTGGTGTGTAAACTCTGAAATTGGAATAATAAAACTAGTTAACTATAGATAAGCATATTGTAAAAATATAGCCAGAAATAAAAATATACCTTCTTTTTTTCTTGTAGATACTCATCCCATGCAAACTGCAATAAAGGAAGTACTTTAGGCTCAGCTATCTTGGTGGGGAAATTTCTCCTAAGGGTCTAAATATGCAAGAGAAAAGTTTTAAAGACTGAGCTGTTTTATATTTTAGCAATGGTGCTCCTAAAATACACATAACCATTATAGTCATGTAGCCGATCATATAAGTTACTTAAGTAACAATGTTTTGGGATGGCCTATAAGAGAGGAATTTATACAACTATACTTGCATGTCATATGTCATGCAACAGTTTTATCATAATGATGTCAATTTCTTCTGCATTTATTATACAAGAGCAAAATGTCTAAAAGTAGTTTAAACAATGGAGTGGTAGCAGTGAGACTTGAAAGTCAAGAAATTTGCTTTTCATCAAGCATCAGTTCAACTAAAAAGTCCTTAGTTAGCTTCTATCTCTCTCTCCAATATATTTAATTGTATCTCATAATCTAGGAAGTATGTGCAATGAACTGAGATATTTATGATGTAGCATCAGAACTAAGTATCTGAATGAAGGTCAATATCCTTTCACAGAAAAATATACTCTTGGGAGATATTGATAAATGTCAGATTTTAATTGCTTCCCTTTGGGTTAGCCATTTTGTTCATAGTAACTCTCCTCCATCCCTACTTCCTTTTCTTTGTAGCCCTCCCAACTCTTTAAAGGAGGTACAGGTTGCAAGATAGATGCCTCCTCCACAGTCTATGAAGAAGGCATTCCATCAGTGGGTTTAATTGGTTAACATCCTTTTAGTCTACCCATCTAATTAATTCTTGATTTTTTATAATGTCTGAGTTGACATGAAGTCGCCTAGGAGAAACAGCCTTCATATAGCTGCTTGAATACTAAAAATAAATATTTACTTTTTGTGCAGACATAATTCTGTCCTAGAGTGGCATTCTCCACATCTCTACATTTGCAGAGATTCTCAGCAGCTGAACTAAACATTTGAAAACATGGCGGTTTTTCTTTACCTTGAAGGAGATGAGAGTTTTATTTCTACCTAACTGAAGGAAATTTATTTTATTTTTTACTTATTTATTTTATAAATTCATTAGCTGCTACAGAAAGCAAGAGGAACATAGAAATGGACAGTTTGTCAGGGGCATTATTTTTTTAAAGTTACAAAACCCTACCTTATAACTGCATACTGACAGCATAGAAGATAGAATCATAGGCCTGGAAGGGATCTCAGAGGTCTTCTAGTCCAACCTCCTCAAGGCAGGAGATCTTATACCATCCTGGTCAAATGGTTGTCCAGTCTATTTTGGAAAACCTCCAGTGATGGAGCACTTACAACTCCGGGAGTCAAGCTATTCCATTGATCAACTGTTCTCACTGTCAGAAAATTTCTCCTTCCTTCTAGGTTGGATTTCTCTTCAACTAACTTTCCACCCATTACTTCTTATAACACATTTAAATCTTGAGCTCAACCAACAATTCTGTTCTGGAAGAATCTACTGTTGGTTGAGCCTTTGCAATTCCATGTTTGTGGTCTGAAGAGCTCAGGGGCAACATTATCAACACAAAGAGCAACAAAGAAAAGAGAAACGGTTCCCCAAGATGTGAGCAGTGGATCTGCAAGAAGGACCCGAGTCCTGGGAATTACCTCCGCTGCGTGTGCTGCCATGTGAAAGGAAGGTTCGGTGAGCAAGCCCACCACCTCCACTTCTTGAAGCTTTATGGACTGAACACATGGGCTCTTCGACCACATTACCCACAAAGTTTTCTCTCTTCTCTTTACTTTTTAGCCGCCTCACTTCTTCTCAAGCAGCAGCAGGAGAAAAATCAACAAGTCCCCTCACCATAGCAACTCCAATCAGGTGCTACCATTCTCTCCAGCTGGGAGTTCTGCCAGCCAGCGATTGATTCTCAGCAGACTTTTCCCTTATCTAATGCAACATGAAACCCAACCGGTCAGTTTGCAGGTATGTTTAAATCTGATAACTAGCTGTTATTATCAACCCAGAATGTTGATTTTCCAATGAAATATTGTAATAAGATAGCGGTGGGTTGACTCACTGAATACGTTGAGCTGTGATACCCACTGAGAAGAAACCAACATACTTCTTATACTTTTCTTGCTTATATATTTGCATAGGGAATTATTTAAATAGTACATACTGATTAGTGGTGCCCTGTAGAATTTACAGAGATGATAATAACATCTGATTAAAATCTCAATAACAACATAAAGTGCTTTTGGGTTGGTGGTGGGCTTTGCTAACGGCCAACTTCTTTGTTCTTTGATTAGTATAGTTAAACAGATTAATTCTTGCCACATTTAAGCTCTGCTGATAGAAACAACACATAATATCACATGCATAAGAACGGAGCTTAAAGTTAATTAAGAAAATATAAATTTAATATGTATAAGTAATTGTTATATACCCAAATTAGATCAATCATTGACTGCATGTGATTATGAAATTTTATTTTAAATACTTTTTAAAAATATTAACGTATATACTTGCAGATAAGCCAAACCCAATTTTTAAGGTGCATTGTGGCACCTCAAATTCTGGTAATCACTTACAACCACAACTGAGCCCAAAATTTCTGTTGCTAAGTGAGACATTTGTTAAGTAAGTTTTCCCCATTTTACGACCTTTCTTACCACAAATGTTAAATGATTCACTGCAGTTGTTAAATTAGTAACACAGTTGTTAAGTGAAACTGGCTTCCCTATTGACCTTGATTATCAGGTCACAAAAGGTGATCACATGACCCCAGGACACTGCAATGAGGAGTCAGTTGCCAAGCATTTGGATTTTTATCACGTGACCATGGGGATTCTGCAATGTGAAAAATGGTGGTCATTTTTTTCCAGTGCCATTGTAACTTTGGTCACTAAATGAATTGTTGTAAACCAATGACTTACCTATACAGTAATGAGACTGGAATATTTTCCACTATGGACTGACAACTGTTTGCCATCTATACCTACTTGTGTTGCAGCTTCTCAGATACTATCACCCTGTGATCCTGAAATATGCTTGGCTCGCAAATGGTTACTCTGCAGGTTGTTTCAAGATTTATCCTCTTTTTTTCTTCTTGTTACTCTCATTCATTTAAGACAGTATAGAGAAGATCTCACTACCAGTTAAGGAATATCTATCATGTGGGTCTTAATGAAAGTGTGTAGAAGCTTTTCTGTTTTGTCATGTTGTTTTACCTAGGTGTTTTAAATTCCTTCGGGATCCTAATGACAGTCATTTTGTTCCTGTGAAATTTGCAGACACCTTGATGTTGACAGCCAGATAAATTTTAAGGGAGAAATTGGTAGCGTGGGAAACAGAGGTAAATATTTCAATGGTTGTTGTGTAATACTGAAAAGATACACAAAAGTACTATATTCCCAAGTGAAACAGGTTATCCTACATATGTTTATAATTCAGGAAATCAGTTTTGTTTTTATTGATAGTCAGAGGGAACTGCAAAAAGCCAAACTGGTTCCTGCTGTAAGGAATGGGGAGGCAAACCCTAATTTACATTTATTGGTTAAGTGCTCAGCCAACGCTGTTTTGTTTGACATTCAGGCTAATTGGGAACACATAGGCAGGGCAATTATTCAATGTCTTTTTCTGCTAGATGTTTTCCTTTAAAAAAATAAACAAAAGATAGAAGCTGGAAACTGAACTGAGAATAGAAATGTGGCTCATTCTCCCTAGCAGCCTCGAATATTTGACTGAAATGCAAAGGGATCTGAAAATTAAATGCTGGAATAATTGAGATAGAAATGTTTCAGGAAGTCATCTTGTGGTATGGCGAGAGCCTTATATTTAAATGTGCCTACCTTTCCAGAAAAGTAGAAAAATAAGGGTGCTGGGAATGATTTGGGAAGGCTATAGGAGGTCCTAGAAAGCATCCTCAAAAATTTGTTGTTGTTAATAGGTTATTTGTGATTGGTCATATCCATCATAGCTGCTCTTTTGTGATAGCATCTAAATATAATCTCAAATTATCATTTGGGCATATGGAGAAACAGTTGAAATATATTTTTATATTTGCATATATGAATATGATTATTGCAATTATATTGTAACTTTATATATTTTTCTTAAAACAATTGCATATTTAATTTGTTCTTATTTATACCTCCAGAAGCATAGGTTTGACCTGTAAGGAACACATTTCTGACAAAAGAAAAAGTTTGTAACACACAGATAAACCGTGGAAGAAATTTTTTCCTCAGAAGGGTTAATGTATGCATTGTGTTTATTTTAAAAGCAGTGTAGCTTTATCTTACATAAAGAAGCATTATATTTTAAATGTTTAACTGAGGGCACAATTTCATCATTTAGAACAGAATTATTTCCCGGTTATACGTCTTTTGCCATTTCCCCCCTCCTGATATATTTTTTTTCCTTATGCAAACCTTTAGAGTTAATTATCTTCACTACATCATTCAATTGGTTTTAAGACACTGAACTTTCTAAAACAACAGATTTATAAAAATCTCAATCAGCAACTGAGGGACGAATGAGTACCCTCTCTCCCATGTACAAACTCTTAGCACCTTCATCTCATCCTGTTCTGCATTATACCAAAGGTTACCACCAGGATGCTGAAGTAATCCACAAGGTTTCATTGCCAACCAGTGTTCATTACCACAGTGAAGCTTTCCTGTATTCAGTAGAATCCATATTGTACAGTTTAGGCAGTATGAAGAAAGGAAAAATGGAAGGTATAGTGCACATCTGAGTATGGATGTGCATCACACTGCAATTCCTTAAAGATAGTATGTTCTCTCTTCCTATTCCTTCCTATTTTTAGACTACTTCGGGCCTTCAATCAGCTGGCCGGCCCACATGCTCACGCAGGAAAATGGAAGACCAGCTCTTTCAGTTTCTGGCACTGCTGCATGCACAAAGGCCAGCTGATCGCCGTGCATGCATGCATGTTAGAAACCTGGAAGAGGAACGGGCGCCACCGCACATGCACGGCGACATGGCTCTGTGTGCCACTTCAGGCACGCGTGCCATAGGTTCGCCATCACAGGCCTATGCCCATCTGTTTGGAGATGTAACTTTTATTTTTTCTGTCTTGAAATTATACATTTACTTTTGCAAAATGTTGCAAAAATTCCTCAAGTCTTATTTCACCTATGCTTGTAGAAACCTTCTAATAAAACTGACTCTCGCAACGTCTTAATTGACACAGATTGATCCGTTTTTTAAAAAAATCCAAACATGAGCTTGCTTTAGCCCAAACTAATGAGCATATAGAAGAAAAAAATACTATATATATATATATATATATGTGTGTGTGTGTGTGTGTGTGTATGTAAAATCAGTTGATAGGCTTGTTAAATATATACAGTATAAGTCCATTCAGAGGCAATTTTACATCCCATCATTTTCAGTGGAAAAATTAAGCATTGTTTTTTCTCACTGAAGTAACAGAGATGGCAAAATGTGTAAGCAGGCTTGTACCATGTTCTTTTAATATTTGATTGCAATTCAGGCAAAATGCATAAGAACACCAGTTAAAAAGCCATTCTTTCAACATATATCTAAATTGATAAATCTGCAAAGTAAAAATGCATAAACCAATTGCTGTTATGGCAACAATCAACATTACCAGCATGTGAAATTAAATAGGGAATACTGTATATATAATGCATTTCACATGAAGGCTCTTTCATCTTGATAAATATATCTAAGAAGGAAATCAGTCTGTGTTTTTAAAAAGCCTGCCCTTCAGTGTGAAGATCTCGAGATGGCTGGTCTGCAGTTAGAGGCTGTTAAGCTGAATTGGAGATGTGTACAGTTTGGGTCTGCCCCTTGCTAATTTGAGGAGGTAGAATTGTATCTTGACTAATGTGAAACTGTTGGCTAGGTTCTTGGGCCATCTGCAGATGCGGGGTTGGATGCGGTGTTCCTGCAGCTATTTGAAGCACATCTGCTTGGCTCTGATTGGCATGGAGATGTTCCAGAGCTTCTTTGGACAGTGTGATGACATGCATTTGTGCAGTCTGGGGAGAATCCATTGAGTCACTCACAATGCTGATATTCTGAATCTGGTCTGTGGGATCTGTTTGGCCTGAAAGAAGCAGGTTTTGCAGCTGCTGTGATGGCTGAGTGAGAAGAGTAAGGCTGCCTGTGTGTTCTGTCATCACATTTTGGGAATCGTCTGAAGTGACAACGCTAATGCCTTGATTATGGCTGGGCACAAAGTTTATGTTGTGCACTGAATCTGTCACCAACAGCTGAATCTCCTGGGGTCCAGAGGTAGAAAGTTGATACTGCTGCAGCTGAAGAATGTTCCTGACGTCCTCTGTGCTGCTACTGTTGGATGAAGTGTTGGCTTCCTGTAGCTGCTTCTCTTTGATATGAATTTTCAAATGAGATTTCAAATTGTCTAAACGTGCAAACTGCACACAGCACTCTGAACAAGAGAAAGGTTTTTTGCCGGTGTGCAAGATACAATGTCTCCTTTTGGCGCTGGAATCGGAAAAGGATTTTCCACAAATACTACACGAATATGGCTTTTCTCCCCTAAAAGAGAGGACATCTGGTTTGATCACACATGTCAATATTTTGTGAAGCATGGATGTTATTAAGAACCCAAAGCATTATTCAAATATCACAGCATTAAAACTGAATGGTAGATGGATTTTCTCTCTCTCTCTCTTCCATCCTATGAAGTACACTTACTCAGGTAAGTGATATGTAAGTCAATGGAAGCCATCTTACTTTCTTATCATGCAGTATAAATCATTACTGTATGATAGAATAAAACTCTGAAATTCTGTTGCTGCTCTTGATGCCTCAACATGGTTGGTAGCTAGTTTGCCAATCTCAAAAACTATTGGGCAGGAGCGCAGATATATGGCGAGACAACTGGGCACGTCTAAACCCATTTTACTCTTGCCATTTATACTGCAGTAGCCATGTTTGTTTCTAATCATATTCCAATATGTCGACCCCATAGAATAACAGTAATCAAACTACCATATGTTGAGGCAGCAGGTGAATAAGTCTGTCATTAAGATGACATGGTAATACTATTCTTTTTTATCCATTTTGGGGATTTACATTGGTGCGACTGAGGTAATAAGTGAAAACATATTAACACAGTAAATAGAGAAAAATTCCACAGTCACAATTTTTCTGTATAGCTTCCTATCCCTTTACTATTGAGCTTTCAAAGACTCTTAGGATTGTCAGCTTTCTCTGCTTTTATAAACAGATGATGATCTGTAGGTACCCCATAAAAAACAAATTTCAAAGTTTTTTTAAAAAGACATTACTATCCATTTCTAATGTACATATACTCTCAATATGTAATGCCAAACTTTTTTTAACCAAAAGAAGATAAATTAAAACTGTATGCCTTGTGTCATCTATAATGAGAAACCCAGAGTTAATTTAAAGCAGGACCCAACAGAGGTCATTGTTTTTTGTTTTGTTTTTTGGCAATATATATTCAATAATGTGACAGTGCTCATTAGCTTTGGGCTAAAGACTAAGTATAATGTGCACCAGTGATTAGAAATAATTTGTTTAAATATTCACAATGAAGTAGACCAGGTGTGACTGGCCCCCGGGCCACATGCAACCCTGAGCAGCTAGTAATGCTAGTAATGCAGTCCAGATAGATCATAAACTTTTAACATCATGTGATTTTATATTATAAAACTATGTTATATATTTTATATCAGGCTCAAGACAATTTATCTTCACTCAATGCGGCCCAGGCAAGCCAAAATGTTGTGTACCCATGGTTCAGACAATCAGAATTGTCAGGATACAGCATACCATGAACTGAATTTACAAACTATGATCTGTAATTACAGCAGACAATAAAACTGTATTAATAGCCTCACTCGAATTATTCCTATAAACTGGTTTCCATACAAAATCACAAAGAAAAAAAGGGAAGGAGATACCTGTGAATTCTGATATGTGTCTGAAGAGAACTTTTTGCTGTAAATGACTTGCCACAGATTTCACAAGTAAATGGCTTTTCACCTGTAAAAACTTGCTGATTAGTATATAGTAATTATCTCTTATTTAAAGAACAATTAAGAGACTTTGACTTATAAGTAGACTCTAATGAATGTAATAACCAAATCTCATGCTAATTCATAACTGTTAGCGTGAATAAATAATGAATTGAGATATGAACATACAAGAAAATACTGAAAAAGTTTTGAAGGGCAATGTTTTTCTCTTCAGTCTTCTTTAACTGCCCCTACTCTAAAAAATTAGGGGGAAAAGATATGAAATATATTATCATATTTTAATGTAAAATTATACACAAAATGGATAATACTGATTTTATTTCCTTTTAATAATCTGCTCATGGTTTTCAGCCATAATCATTTGCCTTCTGATAAAAAAGCAGGAGTTCTATTTCCTACCAGCCAAAAATTCTCAAACAGTAGCAGCAATTTGACAGTGGAAACCAATTATTCAAATGTAATAAGCTGGCCTTCACTGAATGTACTGAAGTATCCATCAATTTAGATTCCTGCGAAATCAGCAGTAGGACTCCCACACTGGGCTGTAAAACTCCAGAGGACTGCCTAATATGGCAGCTATAGTCCATGACCTTAATAGCCCTTACCAATTCTTTTACTGTAAACTTTGCACAGTATTGATGCAGCACCACAGTTTCACTGTTAAAGATTAGAATCCATTATAACCTCATTTATTATCTACAGATAAATGCTGCTTACTTGGATGTTCCTACCTAAATTATATATACTGTCAGCTTTTTTTCAGAAAAGAATAGAAAGCAGCATTACCTGTATGTGTTCTTAAATGTTTCTTTAATTGAGCTGTATCCATGAATTTACGATGACAGAGGATGCATTCTGGCAATGAATGGCCTGATTATGTAAAATGAAAAATAAATTATTATTTTTCCCAAGTGTGTCTATTTCATTTATAATTTTTATCTTAACATGTCGGTGGTTAATAATAAATTAAGCATGAAATTTATAATTCTAATACAACTGAAACCAAAGTAATGCCACAATTGATGGAAGCATTATAGACATTGGTGGGATTCAAATAATTTAACAACAGGTTCTCTGCCTTAATGATTTCTTTCAACAACCAGTTCACCAAATTGTTCAGAAAGTTAACAACCAGTTCTCCCGAAGTGGTGTGAACTGGCTGAATCCAACCACTGATTATAGAGAACATTTAGAAAATTAAAACATGGGATAATGGCTCCATCAAATGCTAGGCGAACTGACATCTGCTTGCATGGTGGATTTCTCTACTTTCCTTCCACATGCACTCCAATTACTTCCAGATTTGGGAGGTGTGTGAGGGATGTAGGAGGAATCTCTTATGGTAACTGATACTGTTGTATCAGCAGATGACTACTATTGCATGTGTCCCTATATTCTTCTAGTTGTTGCTCATCAGTACATTTGCGATTATACTTTTTCCAATATAATCTTAGTAACTGAACTATTACATTAATGAAACAAGCTTGTACTAGAACACAACAATGCCAAAGTTAAGCAAACTGGTGGTCCAATTCACCACAGCAACTGTTCTACAAGCAACTCTATTTTTCTAGCTTCTTCATATGCAGGAATTATCCCTTTACCATCTCTAGCTTCAATCGTAATTTTAGCTTATTATGAATTGCTTCCTTTCAATTGTGCATTTTCAGCAGAAAATATCCCCAACTCCTCAAACACAGAATATTTTAATTTTCTGTATTATCACATTACTCATATAATAATTCTGCAAAATGATCAGATGGAACTAACAATGTGCTGAAACATTTATGGAATGCACAGTAAACAAATGTATACCTATTGGTTATGAATCAATAATTAAAAGTACAGAAAACCTCAACATTTCCTTACAACTTGTAGTATTCTTTAATTCACTATACCTGTGTGAACTCTATAGTGACTTTTAAGTTGCCTTCTCTGGCTGAAGTATTTTCCACACTGGTCACAGGTAAAAGCCTTCTGACCTGAAAAGAAAGAGGGGAAAACGGAGAAACTGTAGTTATTTATTTGTACTTATGGTAATCTCTGAATTCACACCTAGTTATTCTGATCTTGCATAGCAACTCAGTTGAAATATTCCAAAGTGCAGGGGATTCTGACAAGAACCCTGCCCATTACAAAATAGTGCATCATCCAAAACCCTGTTCTTAGGACTGCCATAAAAGGTTGAAACCAAGGTCATTATTCTTAGTGACACGTAGGATGAATGAGGCATATTGTTTATTGTAAAATGGAACAGCAGATTAAATATGAAGTGGCAATTTGGTTCAATTATGAAAGTAACTGAAACCAAGAGACAAAATTGAAAAGTTAAAAACATGTAATAGGGATTTTGAAAAAATATGTTGTAAATGATGAAATAAAATAATTAATTGATGCTATAGAAAGAAATCAGGAATTAAGGGTGGATAGTGATATTGCTTATCATGTACTAAGAAGAGATTAAGATAAGATGTGGAAGGTCAATTAAGTTAACGGGTTTCAATGTAAGAATTGAAAGAGGGACGTGGCGCTCCCATGTAACACCTCTCCTGCGCGAGCTGCACTGGCTTCCGGTGGTCTTCTGGGTGCGTTTCAAGGTGCTGGTTACCACCTTTAGAGCGTTCCATGGCTTAGGACCTGGGTTTCTACGGGACCGCCTTCTGCTACCGACAGCCTCCCACCGGCCACTACGCTCCCACAGAGAGGGGCTCCTTGGGGTGCCGTCGGCCAGACAATATCGGCTGGCGGCCCCTGGGGGAGAGCCTTCTCTGTGGGGGCACCCACCCTCTGGAACAAGTTGCCCCCGGAGATAAGGAGGATCCCGGATTTACACAACTTCCGCCGTGCCCTTAAAACCCTTTTATTCCAACAAGCCGGGCTGGCCTAATTTTAATTGTTTAATTTTTAAATTTAATCTGGATCTTAAATATGGGTGTTTTTAATTGTTGATAGGCCAAAACTATTTAATTTATTTTAAACTGTTTTTAAATTCCTGCATTTTATTCTGGCTATTCACCGCCCTGAGTCCTCAGGAAGAAGGGCGGTATAGAAATTTAAATAAATAAATAAATAAAATAAAAATTGAATATGATGAAGTACATCGTCCATAGCCAAAAAGTGCGATGGGGATTCTGAGGAATATATTTTATAAATGGAGAAATAAGATAATTAATTGATGTTACGCTAAGAAATTAGGAATTGAAGGGCGGATGGTGATATTGTTTATATATTATGCATTAAGAAGAGATTAAGATAAGATAAAGAAGTCGGGAAAAAGAGTATTATGGCTGAAATTGAGATATGTAAATTGTACTTGGAAAAAACAAAAAGGAAGATTGGAATAGATGATAAAAATCAATATATAACTATGTTATAAGAAGTATGTGACCTGGTCAACACTGTTCATAAAATATGTATGTGAAAGAAAAATTTAATAAAACTTGTTTAAAAAAAAAAGAAAAAAAAAGAAATAGCAAATACTGGAAAATGAAACATTTCCTCAGGACTACTTGATAGTATTTCACATTTTGTACCTGGATTTCCATTTATAGAACGTTACATAAGCAGATTTCTATTTACCTCATTTCTGCAGCCACCACCACATTCTCATTTCTTGTTTCTGTTAATTGATTTTGAGAGGATGTAGTAGTTAGAAGATGGAGGAGGAATTTCTCGTCTCGTTCTTGGAACAAGAAGAGCAGTAAGGCCTTGAATACCAGTGGATTATGGGTGCTATATCCAATGTACCTTATTCAAAGGAAAACACACCGGGGACTTCTACCATTAATGTGAAATTGACATAGAATTTATTCCATGGGGAGAAATCATGAGCTATAAAAAGCTTTCTATAACTGAATGGAAACATCTAGTCTTATGGATTAATGTATAGCCCCTATGAACTACAGAAGTATACCTTATAAAAAAGCCAGACACTAAGGACAAAATATTGGGGTCAGCTATAATTTCCGATTTCTAAAACGAGTTCTTGGAAGTGTCAAACATACTCTTGCTGAATTTTTTTTTTTTTGATTTTGATTTATATGCCACCCTTCTCCGGAGACTCAGGGCGGCTTACAATGCGGTAAGCAATAGCCTTCATACTTCTGTATATTTATACAAAGTCAGCTTTGTACAAATATATACATAAATATATACACAGAAATAATGCAGGTATACTCATTCTAATCCAGCCAGGGATTGTTTTTTTCACTTTACAATTTTAGCCTAATGAATGGCTTTTGATCTTACCTGTATGAAGACTCATGTGTTCCAGGAGAGAATGTTTTGTGGTTAAAGCCTTATTGCAAACGGTGCAAGCATATGGCCGTTCCCCAGTGTGCATCCGCTCATGGACTTGGAGAGAGTGCTTCTGGGAAAAGCCTTTGCCGCATTCACCACATTTGAATGGGCGCTCTCCTGAAAACAAAGGTATGGCACTGTGAATGGGAAATTTCAAGCAGATGGAGGAGTGCTTGAAATAACAACATGCGTCATTTTAATTTAAATCAGAAGTAATTTTTCAATACTACTACAGTTTGAAAATACTACAAAGGCAGCAATGTTGATGGTAAAATTAAGTGTTTATACAAAAGGGCAATTTTAAGAATTTTAATTCTAGTAGCACCCAACTTCCTTCATCTGTATTCTACTGTAATTATTTATAGAAATAACTGTAGTCCATGAAGATACCTAATACTCTTTCCTTCTCCCATTTTTGCCACAACAATCCTATAAAGTGGGTTAGGCTGAGAGAGAGTCACTTGCCCAAGTCATCCAGCTGGCTTCGTGCCTAAATTGGGTAGTAGCATTCCTCGTCTCCTGGTTTCTATGCTGGTGTCTTAACCAAAAGGAGATGGATAAACCAAGAAAACTAAAGTGTTCCTTTTTTGAGACCGTATTGAAAAATAGAAGCACAAGGATTCCTAATTTATAGTGCAGAACTACATAGGCTAATTACTCATGTGATTCCATGAGTAAATGCACAGAGATAAAATCTCCCATCAGTCAAGTCTAACACTTGAGGACAAGTCCACTTTATTTTATGTAACAAAAACTTTCCTGTCTGGTCTACGGTGCAGGAATTTCCTAGTGATCTCTCATTTAAACACTAAGCAAGACCTGCATCATTTTTTCAGGTTCATTTATATATGGTTCACCAATTACAGCCAATTACTGTGGCTTAACATATATGCAAGCTCTTAAATTTTGTAGCACTATGAAAATATACCAGTTTACCATAAAGCAGGTCCTGGGAATAGTTAAACA
>JANHZT010003490.1:29729-42676 GCA_032468215.1 Stegonotus admiraltiensis | reverse complement strand
AGAGAGAGAGAGAGAGAGAGAGAGAGAGAGCGAGAGAGCGAGAGAGAGAGAGAGAGAGTCAGCGATGAAGCCGGACTCACCCTCGGACTGCGAAAGCTGCAGATACGGAGCGCCGCAACAAGGCGGTTGAAGCCAGCAAAGGCAGACGCCGGAAGCGGCAGGCGCGTATCCCGGAAGTGAGGTCACAAGACGAGGGAGGGGGGACAGAAGGGCGGGGTGGAGTTCGGGCGTAGGAAGAAGAAGGTAGGACGGTTACGAGTTCGTTATCCTTAAGCGACAGGCGGGCGATGCTCATCTGTCCAAGCCGGCGTGTTCTGGGATTGGAGGATCCAGACAGTGTGCCGATTCGGATTTCCCAGCAGGTGAAGATAGCAATAGCAATCCCAAAGGTGCTTTTTCAGGAGGCGACTGTACTTGGGTTTTTTGTTTTTTCTTTTGAAGACGTTTCGCTTCTCATCCAAGAAGCTTCATCAGTTCTGACAGGCTAGTGAGGAATGGAATGATTTGTATCAATGGTGGGTTTCAACATTTTTTTCCTGCCAGTTCTATGGGTGTGGCTTGGTGGGCGTGGCTGTAAAATCTCCATTCCCTCCCATTCCAGGGGAAGGTTACTGCAAAATCCCCATTTCCTCCCAATCAACTGGGACTTGGGAGGCAAAGAATAGATGGGGGCGGGGCCAGTCAGAATTTTTACTGCCGGTTATCCGAACTACTCAAAATTTCAGCTACCGGATCTCCAGAACTGGTCAGAACCTGCTGAAACCCACCACTGATTTGTATTCCTTGCAGATAAGAAAAAACAAGGAAGTCCTGAAGAAAGCACCTTTGGGACAACCATGACCTGGATGTCTGAGGTTAACTCTGCTGACTGCCAGGGGCTTGATCCTCTGTAAACCGCTTAGAGGGCACTGTAAAGCACCATGAAGCTGTAGTTAAGTCTAAGTGCTGTTGCTAAGTGCTACAAGTCTGTAGAGATTCTCAGTCATCCAGGTCATGGTTGTCCCAAAGCTGCTTTTTTCAGGAGGCAACTGGACTTTACAGTGCCCTCTAAGTGGTTTAGAGTCAGCATATGGCCCCCAACAATCTGGGTCCTCATTTTACCACAAATTGGATCTTCATTTTACCGATCTCGGAAGGATTGGAAGACTGAGTCAACCTTGAGCCGGTGGGAATCAAGCCCCTGGCAATCAGCAGAGTTAGCCTGCAATACTGCATTCTAACCACTGTGCCACCATGTCACTTCTGCCCCACCGTGGCTTTTGAAAATAATAGTGTTCAAAATGTGGAGTGCAAGGGCTCTGTATCTCACTCAACCATGCTATCTACTTTTTTGCCAAACACATTGTTTTTTTTCCAAATTGAACGAAAACATTGAGGAAATTCTAACCATATCTATGGGGATTCTCAGTCATCCAGGTCATGGTTGTCCCAAAAGTGTTTTTTCTGAAGATGCTCCTTGGCTGAGAAGGAAAATGTCTTCAAGAGAAGAAACACAGGAAGCCCAGTTGCCTTTTGAAATAGCATCTTTGGGACAGTATGCGGAGATCTCATGGGACTCTCCAAACTGACACCCTTTACTTAGGGTGTCCAATAGCAAACTTCAATGACAGGCCACTGGGTATTGGGATGGCAGGTATATAAGTACAAAAATATTCTTGGCACTAAGAATGGCAAGCACATGGAGTCCGGGTGTTTCATGATGGGGCATTTGTAACCGAAATGATGGTAAAGCAGTAAACTTCCCATTTTCCCATTTTAGGGGGAGGATTTCCTCCCCTTAAAAGAGTTTCCAGATTGACACCATGCCTATTCAGGACATTTTACTGTTTTACTGAGGAAAACAAATTAAAAGAATAGATGCACAAAATAATTACAAAGTGCTTCCCAACTGTTGACACGGAGATCTTTGGAAAAATTCTCAGTTTGGTATCTGAGTTGCACTTAAAATATAGTTGCCTAAGATACATTTGAACAACTACTTTTTGCCAAGCATCTTCAGATGGGTTTTATTTGATTGCTGTTTATATGCAGCTCCATGCCAGAATGGTTTTGTACGGCTGAGAAAGTTGTTCAAACTGCTGTGTGTGTTTCCACTGCCAGTTCAGCTAGTGCTGCAACAACCAAACAGCACTGAGACATTCGCTAATTAACAATTTATTAAACTAGCTCTTGACATTTTAGCTTAATATGTTGGACAAATCTGTCTACGTTGTTATCTTATGGCTTATGGTATTGGACAAACACATAAACTGATTTAATTGAAGGATCCTCGGTGCTCTCTGAGCTTGGTTGTTTTTTTGCAGACGTTTCATTATTCAAGCTAGGTAACTTCTTCAGTGCTACTAGCACTGAGGATGTTACATAGTTTGGGTAATGAAATGTCTGCAAGAAAACAACCAAGCTCAGAGAGCACTGTGGAACCTTCATTTCAACTGTGAGCTACAAATATTCTCCTTTATTGGTACTGATTTTATTGAGTAAACTATAATGGTTTATTCAGTTGACTGACCCCTAAGTCTGATTAGTACTGATAAATAGAGCTTTGTGTGACCCTACTATTTCAGATTGGAGGGGAAGTCATATTGCTAATATTCAGGATTCAAATGGAAATATCTGATAATGTTTTCTTCATGCCGTCTTGTTTTTCCCATGGAAGATTTATTTTTGAATTGAAGAGCATTCAACTATATGAGCCTCTGCTTGCCGAAATGGTATAGACCTCATTCACCAATCTCAGTGAAGACAAGTCTATACCAACTGCTAATCTGATTAATCACTGAAGTGAGGAAAATATGGTATTAAGATAAGCCATTTGAAAAACCACTGTTTTTAAAGGCATTGTTTATAATAAATATTCAGAATTTTTCTAGTTTTCCATTCTATCAAGGGTAAATAGGGCAAAAATATGCAACTGACTGTATTGCTCCATTGTGCTTAGTATTATAGAGTTGCTGAAAGGATATACACAGTAGAATGAGCTTACTCTCAAACTATTCAAAAGTGTAAAATGAAGCAATTACTCATATTTATTTAGAGCTGGGTGTGGAAGAAACAATAGCAATGACCTGAATTGGATTCTTTCAAATAACTACATATAGAAGTTAGTATTTCACTAGTTAACAAAAGTAACAAATTTAAACCACTACAATAACAACTGAAAGCCAGGATATTATTTCAAATTTATGACATATCTCATAGTATCTCAAATTATCTCAGAATTTTATATTTAAATAAACTAAATATCTAAGTACAGTAATGTCGAACAATAATGATTTAACAAATAGCTTACAGCAGTTAAAGTTCTTTCTTTAACCACTGAAGAATATTAATATACCCACAATTATAAACATATTTTCTTAGAAGTAGACTTAATAAAAACAATCTTTACTAAATTCCTTGCAAAATTAGGACTATAGGGCAATTTACAAATATGTTTGTACACTCAGTTTTACAAAGTGCATTTTGCAAACCATCCTATACGAAACTACAGTATTGCCTCATTTAGACTTGCAACAAGCCAGTGACATGAGCTTATCTTGATCCATTCTGTAGTCAGGCAGGTTCTAAAAACAATCATAAACAACCATATTTGTATAATTTAACAGTCAAATATGAATATATCACTTTCTAGTATTTTTGCAATATTTCACACTAATAGGAAGTTGGGTCCACATCTTTGAGAGACAAGAAAGTCTGTAACTTGTGATCAAAATCAATAGGTCGATTTTGAGGCTCCTTATACTTCTTTGACATTTTGATGCCTAGGTATGGGATAAGTTCACAATGGTCTATGAACCGTTCCAACTTCATTTTATACTTCTTTCGTATATAGTCTGGGCTGTTAGGGTTATATGCTGTAAAAAATTAAATACCATTAATTATCCATCATATTTCAGAATTCACATTACTGTTATTCCAATATCCAAAGTCATAGAATCAGTGATGGGTTGCTACCGGTTCTCCCGGTTTGGGCAAATAGGTAGTGGTGGGAGGCTCCGCCCACCCACCTGGATGTCATCAAATATGCTCTATGGATGCGCAGAAGCAAATACACTCTGCGCATGCGCGAGTGAACCAATAGCAAAGGTAAGTGAAACCCACCACTGCATAAAATGCATGCACATACTATGTTTCAGTGGTTCCCAATATCTCACTAGATGTTTATTTAACTATTTTTAAAACTTGCATCCATATACTCCTAGGAAAACCAGCCTCTGGCAATTTACAACAGTAGCTACTGTAGTGGTAACTTCTAATATTGAGGTCTTGCTATGAGAAAAGTGCTGGAAGTAAAGAAAAATGGATAATGAGCATAAAAAATAAAAATAGTTCAACTTGCTTGTTTTTTCAGATATTTTCTCCATACCACCTTACACATTAACAGGCTAAAAATTCATCTTTAAAGGCACGAGACTGCTGCTCTTATTTTTAGTTTTTAGATGCAATCTATGTAATAAATTTTTTAAAATTACAATTACGAACCAAAACCATAAAAACAAAAGCAATTGTTATTCAACTAAATCTAATCAAATTATACTGGGTTTAACTCTTGGAATGGAGGAAAAAAATACAGTAAAATCAAGAGGAAATCCTTTTTCCTTCAATTTTCTGTTCGGTATTGAATTTTTTTTCCAGATTCAGATAAATACAAGTTTTACTAATTATCAATTTCATGTGCAACCATATTTTTTTATAAGGTTTAACGGCCCATTATTGGACAATGAGATGTTTCAACCGAGCCACAGAAACATCAGGAGAGCGCAGATATGCATCCCCACTTGTGTGAGCAGTGGGTGAGCGTGTGCATGCACAGTCCATTTACATGCCAGCCGCTCACACAGAACCATCCCCTCCCTTTCTTCCAGTTCGCAAAGCTGGAAAAGTTAGGGAACTCTGCATTAGATCACATTTTGATTATTTTTTTCCCCTTATGGTCTGCTTCCTAGCATTCATATTATGGATTTGGTATTGCCTAAATGTTCCTTTGTTTCATTATTCCTGTATCAATATGATGCTTTCATTATGCATCTTTCTATTTAGAAGTCAGCATTTACACTGACATAACTAATGTAACCATTTGTTTCTGTATATAAGTTTACAAATCCTTTCCTGTTCCCCTCCCTTCATATAGTAAAAAAATATACTAAAATTAAAAGTAACTTCTGGAAAGGAACAAATCTACTTGAAAAGAATGTTCTTTTTCTATCTATCAGGAAAATTATTAATAGTTTTTTCGTTGGATTAATTCTGATGTCAGTGCTCAATCTGAATGCTTCTACAGTTAACTATATAGAAATAACTAAATTTTTATAACAATAATGCTCTTTTCCTTTCTTTACCTTTTAAATGATAGGCTATGAATAGCAAAGCGGTCCTTTTCACACTCAGGAATGGAAATTTTGGCTTTAAGCAACCAACTGCATTCATTGCTTTTATTAAAGCTGTAGCCACACCCTTTGGGATAAAATATTTTTAATGTTAATTGTTCAGTATGATGTCATTTCATAGATATGCTTGATAATGTACATGGCTTGATACTGAGCTTCCCAGAGGGACTGAATACAGTTTCTGAAGCACCTTAAAATTTGATTTTTTAAAAAAAAATACTTTGAGATGTATGTTAAAGATACAGTATATGTCTCATTTAATTTGGCCATGACATGTCGGGAAATTCACTGCAGAAAGCAATTATGTTTGGAAGAGTTAATGGTAAAAGGAAACCAGGCCATTTAAGAACACAAGTGGCTGGGCATCATTAAAGCTGAAACCAGCCAGAGTGGTACAAGGTCAAATGATATGGAGAGACCTGGAATCACAACAGTTGGACATGACTTAATAGGTAATATCATCATCATCGTCATCATCATATGTTAAAAGAGCTGAATTTGTATTTGTTGAGACTTCAGAAATTTGGATAGGTTTGAGTAATTTGAGTGGAAGATCAAACAGGATTGCCAAGCAGCGGTGACCCTAGTGTATGCTAATTTAGATCCTATGTGATTTAGGAAATAATTATGTATAATTATCTTATTTGGCATTATGCAGATTTGATTTGATCACAGAGTCTTTACTTTTGGGACATGTGGCACATTTCTATGCATCACAAATCAAATCTAGTCTCAGAATCAAAATTATAAAAAAGGTGTACCAATGAATAGGAAACATTTTAATGAAAATGATCCATTTTGTTTTAGAAAGGTTGTTCTAGATGTGTATAAATATAGCTAACACTGATTAAAATCCAAATAAGTATTTAAATTTGATTATAAATAACAAGAAGAAAAAAACCTGCTCAAGATATCCAGTCAGAGGAAGAGCTGTCAACACTATAGGTTCCTTTAAGGGGGGAAGCTTATGTGGAAGTGTCAGTTTCCAATATTTTTCTGGTTTTCTAAGAATATGGAAATGAGAGGTCAGCAAAATGTAAACCTAGCTCAACATATAGATATGAAGATACTTAATGCATTCCATACCTCATAAACCTCTGAAGTTTTTCTTCGTTTTCAAAAATATATAGCTTTTTGCGATAAAGTGCAGCATATTCAATGTTCCCAGGTACCAGAGCTTCATATCTCAAGAGAAAAGAAGAGCAATATATATAAGATATATATATCTTAATTTGCACCCTGCCTGTCTGTTTCAAATTGTGTCAGGAAATTATCCTTAAACTATAAAGCCCTTAAAATTATTTTAGGGCTTTAAAGATAATGATTAGCCTTTAAATTGAATATAGAAATGGACCAGAAACCAGTGAGCCAAGATAAAAGAAAGACCACAACCAAGTAATTGGTTGTGATCAAAATTTCAGCCAGTGAATGTTTTTCAAAAGGGCTTAATCTTTTCAACCAGCACTTTTTTTCAAACCCTTTTCAAAAATTGTCCCCAATTAATTGTATTCCAAGTATTCAACATTTCTGTACATGACTTTTGCAGTCCTTTATCTGTCAGCTCTGAAATCAGTCCTGGGCTATACGTAACTTCATCTTTTTGGGGAACAAAGAACCAGCATGAACAGAACAATAGCATTTCTCAAGTTAGCAGCCATATGGGAATCCAGAAGCATGTGTAGACTGTGATTTTTCAAGAATTAATCTATAAGATCTCACATCCTTAACTCTAAAATTATCCAGGAAGATCTATATTGAGTGTATTACCGTACTGTACATTACAGATATCATACAATGTAATGTACAGTATGGTATATATTCTAGATACCAGGCATTAGTTTGATAATCTTTGGGATATGTGTTTGACCAACATGTTTGTAATAAAAAGTATGAATGGAAGCTACTTTAAGTATGCAGAAAGAAACAGTTTAGAACGCAACACAGTTTAAAATGCATCTCAAAGCGAAGATGGAATTTTGGATCTTCTATGAAGTAAGCAGATACACCTGCATAATATATTTTACTAGCTGAATATCCATGCTCACTATGAAACTATGTGATTGGGCTTGATAAATCAACACTTAAATCTTGAAAATTAATGAGTAGTTACAATCGGCCTCTCCTCTCCCCTTCTGTCTCTCAGCCTTGCCCCACATAAGCCTATCCTATCCTATCCTATCCTATCCTATCCTATCCTATCCTATCCTATCCTATCCTATCCTATCCTATCCCCCTTCTCTCCCTTAGGCTTGCCCCACAGAACAGGGGTTTGCAAAATTGCAAAAGGAAAGGCTTCAGTTGCTTCATAAAGCATTTTATCATTTAATTTTTTAAGCTATTTACAGTTTTATAGTCTGTCCAAAGTTTGCCTTGGATATTTTAGTTCTGGTTATTTTTGCTTCAAGTTGATTCTCTTCATTATTGTAAAATACTGACAGTCCAGTTGATGGCATTGAGTATAAATTTTATAAAAATATTTCAAAGCATTGTTTTTTGACATTACATTTAATGGAAATGAAAATGTGAGTTTTTACCTTTTCTTTCCATCAAGATAAGTAACTGGGCAGAAGCCTTGCAGTTCAGCTTGCATAGGAAATAAAGCTTTTACATCTGCAATAGTCAACCTTTTGGGTAAATCGTTTAGTAAAGGAAGAGGATAAGGTGCCAACGGAGGAACATATAATTCCGGAGTTTTCAAAAATTTCTGCATTGAAAGAAATAATATTTCACAAGAAGAAACATACTTTAAGATAAGAAACAAAATGTTGTATGAATCTAAGAAAAAAAATGGATATTTCTTTTTTAACTACTGTCTACTTAGTACTATAGAACATTTATCAGTCCTTTGATAAGTGCTCTATAGAACAACAATATAATGCAGTAATAATTTAAGAAGCTAGATCAAATTATAAAGAGGGAGGGAAGGATTCAAGAATTACCGGTACCAAAACGTTCAACAAAGAGAGCATAATCGTTCAGAAAGGAAGCTTTGAAGACAGGGAGATGGTATTGATAGGGCCAGGCTACAGGTAGTTCTCAACTTAACAATCACAATTGAACCCCAGATTTCTGTTGCTAAGCGAGACAATGGTTAAGTGAGATTTGCCCCATTTTATGACCTTTCTTGCCAGAGTGGTTAAGTGAATCACTGCAGTAGTTAAATTAGTAATACAGTTGTTAAGGGAATCTGGCTTCCTCAGTTAGTTTGCTTGTGAGGAGGTTGCAAAAGGTCGTCACATGATTTGAGGACACTGCAGCAGTCATAAATATGAACAAGTTGCCAAGATCCAAATTTTGATCACATGACAATGGGGTTATTGCAACCGTCGTAAGTGGTGGGAAACAGTCCTAAGTCACTTTTTTCAATGGCATTGTAACTTTGGTCACTAAGCGGATGGTTGTAAGTCAAGGACTACCTGTATGCAAAAGGAAGTATTTCATTAACACTGTCCCAGAAATTATTTCATTTACTGCTTTTATTTAGTCTTAAAAAAATGAAAATACTTCTTAAAGTACAACTGCTACTACATTTTAATTGACAGCATTGTATTCTTAAAGCTCAGGAAAAAAGAAAAGAACAGCACAATTGAGTGAATAAGTATTATGTATAACCATTATATATAATATTACTCCTGAGCATTCAAACAACATCCCAATACATTAATTGCACTATTGTAGGAAGAATTGAACACTGGGCTTAAGGGACAATAATTTGCCTAAGACAACCCAGAATGCTGGGTGGGTGCTGAGATACCGTAGGCTTCCCTGCTCACTTTATTGTGTATGCCATGTGTGGTCAAAACCTTCCACCATTTTTGGTATAAGCCATAACGGCAGAATTTGCGCTCCTATAATCTGTTTTTGTTTCCAAACCCTTCCCCAAATGGTCAAGAGATTGGAAAGAATATCTTCAGAAGGTTCTCTACATCTTTGGAGAGTCCAGTGCTTGCTCTCACTTGCTAGTCAGTTCCCTACCCCTACCACTTTCTTGCTACCCCTACTCCTTGCTACCCTTACTCCTACCTCTTTCTCCACAAGGGTCTCTTGCCCCACCACAATGCAAGTCATGTCAGCCCCGCTGCATCGTGGCTCGGGGCTGTCATTCAGGCAGGACCAGGGAGCTGACTTGGCGATGCTCAGAAGTATGTCCGGTCACCCAGCCTAAGTGTCAGAAGCCTGCTGCCACCACTGTGATCACCACTGAAGCCTGCACCACCGCTGCACAGCTGAGAGGCGGGCTCTGGAAATAGCTGATGTTCGGGGCCTCGCCTGGCAGAACCAAACCAAGCCAAGCCAAGCCTCAGCTGGTCTGATGAGCTGAGGGAAAAGGCGGAGTTAAAGCAGCCTAGGTTTGGTGTAGGTTGGCTTGCTCGGTCAGTTGTGGGTTAACTGTAGAAGAAAGGAGATGGGGGTGGGGCCAAGGGGTGGAGTCACTGGTAGAGCATGGGAGCCTTTAAAATGGTGGTGGGGAGCACTGCGCGAAAGCGCTGACAATATCTCACTTTGAAAGTTGGTGACTGTTGGAACATGCCAGAGGGCCTGATAAAGATCTCTACAACTAGGAACCCGATTGCCTGGAGTCTTATTTCAAAGCGCCATTCCGGAACCTGACAAGTAAATTTCAATTTGTATACTCCTAACAAGCCCTACAATCTCACATCTCTTTTCATCAGCATCTATTTTGCTGAGTAATATTATAATTCTTACGTCTAACTCCTTCTGTCCAGCCATTTTGTAGTAATGTCCTCGAAATTCTGCAGCAAACTTCAGAGAAGGAGAATCGGAGCAATCAATAAGTTCTCTTTCCGCAAGGCTCACTGGACAATATTGCCCAAACTCTCCCAGCCGAGAGAGCAATTCACTTGGCGTGATACACATATCAGCAATACTGGCGGCTTTTCCTGTTAACAATTGAATACACTACTATCTTATTTTATTTATTAAATTTATAAGCCACCCATCTCACCACCAAGTGACTTTTACAACATTATAAATAACAATTCATACAAAAGTATGAAGGCTATTGCTTAACACATTGTAAGCCTCCCTGAGTCTCCGGAGAAGGGCGGCAAATAATTAATTAATTAATTAATTAATTAATTTGGACAATGAAAAAGTTAGAAATACAGTAATAAAACATGAAGCATTAAAATTGAAACATCATCATTAACAACAAATTAGATAAAAGATCCAATGCCTAAACAGGGTGGAGATGGAATCTTATCTAATCTGCAAGTCACTTCCATAATGGGACACTCCAAGCCAGATGACAGAGACAGATTTTCAGGCTCTTTCAGGAGACGAGGGTGGAGGCAGTTCTCAGCTCGAGGGGCACATTGCTCCAGAGGACAGGAGCCATGGCAGAAAAGGCTTGTCTCCTGGACCCCCCAGTCAGAACCCATTAATTGACAGGATCTGCAGCATGCCCCTTCTGCTGCAATGAGTAAATAGACCAATCTCATGGGATGAGATGGTTCCTCAGGTAGCCTGGACCCACGTTGAATTGCATCCAGAAGCAGATGGGTAACCAATGCAGTTTGCGCAACAGAGGTGTCACATGGGATCCCCAAAACTGTTTGCAATGCTGCATTTTGTATCAGATGTAGTTTCTAAATGTTTTTCAAGGGTAACCCAATGTAGACTGCATTTCAGAAGTCCAAGGGCGAGATGACTAGGGCATGAGTGACTTGAGAGAGGGGCCTCAAGATCCAGGTAAGTTTAGTTGTTCAACGTTTGCTTTTAACAAAGATTCCCCACTAACATCTATATTGTGCTGTGACATTGTTGTGGCCCACCCACTGCCTGTGCAGATCGTGGCAGATCCAGATGTTGAGGATCCTGATGTGGGGTCGCCCCTGCAACCTGTGCAGCCAGTGATCGCTTCGGACAGCGAAGAGGCCAAAGAGGAGGCGATGCCTGAGCCTTTAGAACCCCCAGAGGCCGTGTCCAGCGGAGACAGCGAAGTGGAGGAGCCTCTCCTCAATGCTTGGGCACGCAGGGCTGCCAAAAGGCAGGAGTGGCTACTCTGGAGGAGGAGGTCTGGAGAATTGGCCACTCCCTTGGCTTATTTAAAACACAAGCCAGTTTTCTTGCTGGAAGCAACCGCTCATTAATTCTGGGTATTTCGGAGAGACTGGTTTATCTGGGCTGAGTGCCAACTCTTGCCGGACTTGAGTAATTGCTGATAAAGACTTCCACAAGAAGCCTGCATTCTGGGGCAAGGTTTTGCTTGAATAAACACAGCGTTGGTAAAGTTGGTGTGTGTCGCTTTTCCGGGGACTCGGACGCTGGGGCAGAACAGACATTGCTTTCATTTCGTCCTCTGCACATGAATGAAACAAACTTAAGCTGTCCTTACTGGTGTTAAAAGTACTTTTCCACTCCTATACCACCCAAGGGCAATCTCAGGGTGCGCAAAATCTGTTAGACTTACGCATCCATTATCTTGCAAAGAAGTTGGTGACTTGCAGCGAATAGGAACAGAGAAGATAGAGGTGGAATAGGGATTGGAAATGGGTGTAGCAAGTCTCATGCCATTTAATGGTCAATTTAAGAGAGGGTGGAGACTACTTCAACTGTGCAGTGGGCAAAGAACTAGTATGCTTTTTAAACATTATTCCATATACCGGTAATTTTTTAGAAATTGAAAATACCACTCCACCTTCAAATTAACCTAACATTAATAACCATTAGTAATTAATCAGATACCATTCAAATAGTAAGAAGCTTTTCATTCCACTTTCCTGCCTATAGGGTAGAAAATAAAGACATGTTTAATAATTACAATGTCATATAAAAATATATGACTCCCTATTGCTACATGAATTGCACGCATCATAAAGGACAGAAGGAAGAATCTCTCTCTCTCTCTCTGTGTATGTGTGTGGGGGGGATTTGTAGTTATAAAACCAATACTGTATTAGATGGATCTGGATTATTTTGACAAATAGCATCTGGATATATGAGTTTCCTCAAACTAATTCTCTTTAAATTTCAGATACCTTAATTTTTATTTTAAGATGAATTCAAGTTCAAGTATAATATTGTAGATTTGAACACTAATTTCCTTGACAAACAATTGTTCATTTAAAACAAGACTTTCAGCTTACCTTGCCGTATTCTTTCCAGGTATAACTGGATTTGTTTAGTAACTGCTTGAGTTTCCTGTAGGATTTTGTTCCAGATCCACCATTTGCTGTGAGATCCATCAAGTACATACCAGTTCTGGTGCTGTTCCTCATAGAATGGCCTGATTTCTTCAGTTTGTGCTTTGTAAGAGGAATTCTTGAGTGAAATGATGTGAGAGCTGTCATGCAGTGGGTAGGGAGGTCTGAGAAAACGATTTGAAGAAATATTAGTGCAAAACTTCAAAGTTTGGCCTAAAAATTGTTCGGTTGTAGGTTATATTGACTGTTGCAGTAATAGTGGTAACGAGCATAACATGATTTCCTCTTTTACTTAGTGTTCTCATCACTATGCTTCCTCCCTGCCACCTCCCCCCACTTCAATTTTTTCTGGAAAGCTCTCCAGAAGTCCAAGATATTATTTTGGGTGGGGTGG
>JANHZT010003489.1:380110-396810 GCA_032468215.1 Stegonotus admiraltiensis | reverse complement strand
TTAGGGCCCCAACAGGAAGCAGTTGTTGGAGCTAAGCAGCCACCATGAGAAAGAGTTGGCAAAACAGCTCAGTTCAGGTCTGACCGAGAAGGAGGCTCTGTAGAAGCACCTTACTGAGGACTATGAGCATAGGCTTTCCAAGCAGAGGGAAGACCTGCGGGACTGCAAGGCCAAGTACAGGCACCTGGAGGCTCAGAGGGCTGAGATGGTCAGCCAGTTCCAGGCCATGATGCAGTCCCACTGGAACAAGGTCTTCCAGCTCTTTGCCACCAGCAGCACTTCCCTCCAGCCTTCACCCAAAACCCCACACCAGGAGGCTGAAGCAGACCCCAAGTTGGAATTTCTTCCCCCCCTCCAACCCGCACAAAAAGACCCCAAAGGGGGAGATTCTCTGCAGCAACACAAATGCTCATTGCATGTATCTGTCCCAGGGACCATAGTTTGAGGACTCCTGATTTAGTGCAATATAAAAAATGCAAATAAATTTTCTGTGGACCACCAAAATTTTCTCGTGGACCACCAGTGGTCCACAGACCACCAGTTAGTGACTGCTGCTGTAAAGCATGGTGTGGACAGTCTATACCAGTGGTGAAATCCAATTTTTTTTTACTACCGGTTCTGTGGGTGTCACTTCGTATGCGTGGTGTGGCTTGGTGGACATGGCAGGGGAAGAATACTGCAAAATCTCCATTCCCATCCCACTCCAGGGGAAAGATACTGCAAAATCTCCATTCCCACCCCAGCCAGAGGTGGCATTTTTTGGTTCTCCAAACTACTCAAAATTTCTGCTACCGGTTCTCCAGAACCTGTCAGAACTTGCTGGATTTCACCCCTGGTCTATACCCATCCATTAGACCTATGGAAGTGGGTCACAAAATCTGGATGATATCAAACTGGGAGTGACTGTATGAAACAAAAACAATCACACTCTTTGCTTCCATCTAGTGGTGACTCCTATTTTTGTTGTCCAGGAAGGGTAGTCATGACAATACAGTTTCACCTATCTGCCAAATAGGCTGTATGGCTGAAGAGGAACTGGATTTTATGAACAGAAATGGCATGTGATGATGTAATTATATCTTCCTAGAAATGAAGAATTATTTTGTGAACTTATTGTGTATTACAGCCTCTTCATCATCACTATCTTTCTTCAAGTTATGTCATTAGTATAATTAACTGACAATGCAACACAGATATCTTGATATTTGATGGATTGATATTTTTTGGAATGGTGCTTTGCAGATCTGTATTGTAAGGATTCTTTTCTGCAAGTAATACTGACTATGACTTAGCCACTGAAAGCGTCAGAGCAGTTTTTTGGTTCGTTAACAGATGGACATAAAAAGAATATTTCCTTCCTTCTTTTTTCTCATTCCATGCCAAAATGCAGCTAACACATTATTAGCTGCTACTTTGTTGAGCTATATTTTGTCAAAAATGTTGGTGATTCTATGTTAAAACAATCCAACAATCTATTTCCCCTAATTTTTACCGTATTTCCCAATTTATGAAAGATACAAAGAGACCAACCAACAGAGGCGTCCACAGGGTAGGATAAAGGACTAGAGGTCAACCCTACAAGGTAGATCAAATCAAGAAGCAGACACTGCATAGACCTAAATCTACTTTTATTAAAATGGCTAATGTAAAACCTGACTAGGTGGCTCAATGGCTAAGACACTGAGCTTGTCCATCAGAAAGGTCGGCAGTTCGGCGGTTCAAATCCCTAGTACAGGTCTCCTGCGTGAGCAGGGGGTTGGACAAGATGACCTCCAAAGGTCCCTTCCAACTCCACTACTGTTACTGTAAAGTTGGAATGTGCTTCCCCTCCTCTCTTTTTATCTTCGTGAGAAATAACAGGGAACATGTTTTTGGCATTTTAGTGAATCACTTTCTTCATTTGGGCTTGAATCACGTTTATCTATTCATTGCCTTGTAATGGATCTTCCGTCTTTCCATCAAGGCCATCTTCTATACTCTGCATATTTTTGTCAAATATATTTAAAGGTTAGCTTTAATCCTAAAGACAGCCAGATTGTCAGGGTTTCAAGTAACACCCCCAATGAAAGAAAACTCTAAGGCTTGAATTTCCTCAAAGTTCCATTTTATTAGAGATGTCATATTGGCACATCTGGGAAAATCCGAATCTGAAAGTTTCCAGGTTTTCCCTACCCAAAGAAAAGTTCAAGCCCCTGCCCAACACTCACAAGTCCATCACATGATCCAATCAAAGAACTCTCAAAACTGGAAATGCCTCCCAGGTCCAGCCTCCCAGATGCAGGGCAAGACGGCCTTGACTTTCTGAGAAAGGAATGTTATTATGACTATATATCATCCATGCTCCATACAATCCCCCCTCCCAATTTCCCACAGAAGTAAATGTGGCAGGCCTGAAGGCCCAATGCAAAAGATGGCTTCCAGGTCTGACACAGATTTTGCATAGGATGACTTCAATGGGGAGTCACGTTCTGAATTTAAGTAATCTTCTTTTGCCTGAAATTAAGGAGAGTTCCTTTCCCAGGACTTTTCTAGATGGTCCATCTCTATGGTTGTTTCAGTTTTCATGGCAGAATAAAAAATAAACAGAAACAGGTCAGAGGTTGTTAAGATACCCCACCCCTTTGCAGAAACCCTTTCTATGATCATATACATTTTGATCATCCGCACCTCTGGCTTGGGAGGGGGGAGAAAAAATGGGGGCAAATGGAACAGGAAGAGATAGTCTTCCAAACTCCTTCCCAACAGTCTGTAAATATGGCAACTCATCAGAAATCCATCTGCCTCTGATCATGTCCTTACAGCAAACAATGGAGAATTTACTGACTGGGAGAAGGGATAGCTGGTTTGTTTGTGTCATGGGAACAGAACTTGTGATGAATGTGTGTGAAATTTCCTTTTTCATCTGGTTTCAATCCAGTTTTGAGTCTGTGTGAGGGAATGGAGTCGATGAGATTTGCTAAATTTGATTACTGCTGCTTAGGAAAACAGGAATGTTGCTCTTGCTTGTGGCCACTGCTATATTTCCAGTGGGGACACTCTAATTACTTAAGAGCACAAAATATGCATGTCTGAAGAGTGAGTATGTGTAGAAGTAAAATGGTGGTTCCACATCCAATTTGTATGTGTATCACTTACACATCCATCCATATCTACGGGTCAAGGTCCTGCTCTATTTTTGCTCAAATGTTGCACATCTCCTGGCCTTTATCCCCTAAGCTAGTATTTTCCTCTCTTTTTTTCAAACTAGATTTTTAATTATTTGACTTGTGCATCCCCCATTGACTTGTGTATCAACACCAAACTTGACTTGTCTTTTAATCCATCTATTCTTCTTCCCTGACTAGTGAAATGAAATGCCAGTCCTTGCAGGACATAGATTAGTTCAATGAAAAAGAATCCGTCTTAATGCTTCATAAAAATGAACAACATGGCAATTCTAGATATAAACTTTATCCTATGTACACTTACTGGGGAATCTAGTGCATCTTAGTTCTATATTAATTTCCTATATTAAATATATTTAATATTTCCTATATTAAAGTATAACAACAGGCAGACATCTTTAAATGATAATGTCAGTGTTATGGAGGGTAAGATGATTGTGACTATTAGTCATGATCGTTTTGTCACTATTGATAGATAAGGAAGGTCGGAAGTCATGAGATTTCTCAGCAATTTCAAGGAGAAGGTGCTATTATTCTCATGTCTTGGTTGGGAGTATCTCATAGGCATCTTGCTGGTCACTGGGGAAACAGAAGAATGAACTAATAGGGTTTTGTTGTCTATCCAACACAGCTCTTAAGATCTTATATCCACATTGCAAAAGGCTAAAGTTTAAGCAACTTAAGAATGGATTGATTTGTTTCAAATCCAAAAAGCATTTTTTATTACTGCATTGTTATCATTAGTTTTTCACTCCAAATTATTCCCTAAACACTGCAATTACTACATTACCTCGAATGCGAGTCTTTGGGGAATAAAAAAACATACGGTTTTTGTTACAATTCTAGTTGCAAGCCAGGTTATAAGCTGAAATGAATCAAAGAAAACAATAAGGGAGAAGAACAAAGAGACTGGTGGGGCTATACTGTTTGTTTATTTAATATTTTAATGGTATGTAAAAAGGAAATCCTCTGCCAAAGACTAATGTACTAAATCAAATGAATGTTATACATCCCTTCATATAATATTATTCGGTTAAATTATTAATATCTAACTTGGTTTTCTTAACAATGAAAAATCAGAAATTAAGCATATGAACTGGTATATCCATCCTAATTGCTAAAGAGTTCCCCTAGTGAGACTCCCAAGAGTGAAATGCTTGTTCAAATGTTGAATGAGAGAAGAGTTCCTTGGCCATTATATAATTGATGAAGAACAGGTCTTTTCGATTTAGAATTAGGAGGTCTTTATGTACTAAATGTGTATTGTTTTATATAAAGTTTTTTTTAATGTGGGGGCATTTGTAAATACTTAACATTCCAGCACATGTTTAGCTGTCCAAAGTTGCTTTTTTTTTAAACTGAAGATTCCACACTTTTTTGGCAAATGATACTTATCTAGTTGTTGTTAGTTGCAAAGTCATGTCCGAACCATCACAACCCCATGGACAATGTTCCTCCAGGCCTTCCTGTCCTCTACCATCTTCTGTAGTCCATTTAAGCTCACACCTACTGCTTCAGTAACTCCATCCAGCCACCTCGTTCTCTGTCGTCCCCTTCTTCTTTTGCCCTCAATTTTTCCCAGCATTAGGCTCCTCTCCAGTGAGTCCTTCCTTCTCATTAGGTGGCCAAAGTATTTGAGTCTTCAGGATCTGGCCTTCTAAGGACCAGTCAGGGTTCATCTCCTCTAGGACTGACTGGTTTAATCGCCTTGCAGTCCAAGGGATTCACAGAGTCTTCTCCAGCACCATAGTCCAAAGGCCTCAATTCTTTGGTGCTCGAGCCTTTCTTATGGTTCAACTTTCAATACTTATCTTACAACTCCTCTAATAACAAACCTGTCAGCCCCATCAGGTAGACCAGACCAGAAATTAATTCCACAGGAAGACTAAAACTGGTTTTATTGAGATTGGCTATAATAACAGAATTTTTGCACGTCTGATTATGTTGTATCTCCTCTTGCTCCTCCTTAAGTCTATGTGAATTAGGTAGGTGTCTATCTGAGCTGCTTCTGAGTACGTCCTGCTTGTTTGGGGTTTAAACTATGGTTTTCCTCTCATCACTTTGGTAAAACATCTTGCCTATCTCTATCAAGGTGATCTCCCTTATTCTCTACAAAACTTCATCAATGGGTCTAATTAATTGATTGATCTAAGGTATGGATGCCACAGACTGCTTTGTCTATGGAGATTCTCAGTCATCCAGGTTATGGTGTCCCAAAGGTGCCTTTTTTCAGGAGGCAACTTGATTTTCTTGTTTTTCTTTGAAGATATTTTGCTTCTCATCCAAGAATTCCAAATCCAAATTTGAGATGTAAACAAGACAGACTCATCCCCAACAGAGGCTGCGCCTCTCTTCAATAGTGAAGGGGCACAGGACAGAAAACATCCTGCAGCCAAGAAGCTCCACGCACATTTGCACTATTCAGCTGACCCTGAGGACATGGATAAGCCTTCAAGTGACCTGAATGATTCTCCAAAAGAATGCAAATGACCAGCTGTCTCAGGGGTGAAATGCTCCCAGTTCGGATCAGATTGCCCAATCTGGTAGCGATGGCAGTGGGTGGTTTGGAGAACTGGTAGCAGAAATCCCTGCCCCCACCGTGCCCAGCTAAGCTGCGCAATCATCAGAGGCCTTTTTTGACTTTTAAAAGCATTTTTTCTACTAATTTTAAAAGTTTTTTAAAAAAAGCCTCTGATGATCACGCAGCTCAGTTGGGATCGTCAGAGCCTTTTAAAAGCATTTTTTTTCTACAACCTCTTTGGCCGAAAAGGTTGCAGAAAAAATGCTTTTAAAAGGCTCTGACGATCCCAGCTGAGTTGCCTGACCATCAGAGCCTTGCTTTTAGCTTTTTGCTAAATGCTTTTAAAAGTAAAAAAAAAAAGCCTTTGATGATCGCACAGCTCAGCTGGGATCTGCAAAGACTTTTAAAAGAAAAAAAACCCTTTTTTTGTTTTAAATGCCTCTGACGATCCAAGCTGAGTTGCCTGATCAGCAGAGGTTTTTTAAAAAGGGTTTTTTTCTTTTAAATACGTTTTACAATCCAAGCTGAGTTGCCTGATCGGCAGAGCCTCAGATAGATAGTCATGCTGGCTGGGAAATTCTGAGGGTTTGAGTCCGTACACTGGGAAGTTGTTCACCTTGGGAAACACAGGTCTAACGCATAGGAACAGAATTGCAGAAACAGAAACTAGAACAGGTAAATATGTAAAGGCATGAAAGTTATATTCTGTAAACTGCCTTGAGTCACCATGTGTGAATAGGCGGCAATATAAATTCCGTAAACAAACAAACAAACAAACAAAGTTACTGAGCAGGGTACCAACAAATGTTCCCAGTAAACATTATTACTTTCAGGAAAATCTTATTTTTAAAGGATTACAAATAAATCAGAATAAGTATTTGAATTAGTATGATTCCCTTTTAAAGCCCTGGACTATGTACAGTTGGTATGCTCAAGGATATTGATTTTCACATGTCTCTGGCACAGAATGTCATTTAAATGTCTTTCCCTTCTGTTACACATAATAAGAAGGAATTAATGAAAATAATTATTAGAAGCATCTGGAGCTGCTTTAGGGGTTCCTCGACTGGCTTCTCACTTTCATGTGAAACAATTATGTTGCATTACCGAACATAAGCCCTAGCAAGCGTTATCAAACTCAAAAGACAGTTTCAAGCCCCCTCCAGATGCCTTTTCTTTATGGCTTTTTCTCTCACTTACCCGATCATGATTGAAAGAATGTGGATATTATTAACTGACCTTCTCTGACCTCTCCAGCATTTCTCTGAAATCAAAGCTAAATCAGTAAATATGAGGCAGAAATTCAGACAAGAAAACATAGGTCATTTCTTACGCAGGAGGATTGCTTTACGGAGCTAGAAAGGAATGTCAGAGGAATAACCCACTATAGAGTTCAACTATCATCTGGGCTTCAAAAATATAGTTGACCACTAGAGGATAAGAAAGAAGTGCAGAAAACTCTAGCGCATTATTACCATCTAGTGGAAATCTTGATTTTTGTACCAAAAGGTACCATGTTTCCCCGAAAATAAGACCCTGTCTTATATTTTTTTGAACCCCAAAATAAGCGCTTGGCCTTATTTTCAGGGAGGGCTTATTTTCGGAGGGGAGGCTTATTTTAGTGCATGCGCTCAAAAGCACGATTGGGCTTATTATCAGAGGATGTCTTATTTTGGGGGGAACAGGATATTATAAAGAAAAGTAAACCGATACTGGTCTGAGATTAATAATAAGTTTCATACCTTCGGCCATCATTGTCAATTCCTATCTTGAAGTTGTAGTTTAACCCAGTGAGAAGGTTCCAGGGCTTAGATACCACTTTGGGCAGATAACACTGTTGCTTCTTTGTTTATTAAATTCACTTTTTTTTTTTTGCTTTGATTTATATGCCACCCTTCTCCGGAGACTCAGGGCGGCTTACAATGTGTTAAGCAATAGCCTTCATACTTCTGTATATTTATACAAAGTCAGCTTATTGCCCCCACAATTTGGGTCCCCAATTTATTAAATTTATAATGGAGAGATATTGCTGCAAAACTGTGCAGTGAAATTATTCTTACATCAGGCCTAATATGACAACAATTTTCAGTGGGATGTATACCCATTATAATGGATTTGAAGAAATAATAGGAAAAATTAAAGCTAAAGTGTAAAATCCTAGATACAAAAAGCAAACCTGTTCATACTTAGTGGGTGTAAAAGAGACAGCTTTTACAGATTCCGTTAACCATGATTTGGGTATCTAACTTCCACCAACTTTTCCTCCCAAATAGATGCAAGTAACTGGCATTACACTGTTTCTGAAAGGAAGGTACAATATGCCACAGCCTGGCATATTCTTATATAATTTTATTGAACATTTTAATTAAAAAGATAAAATACAAACTAAAAAAAGAGGAAAAAATAGAAAGTGCAGAAAAGAATGTAGTAAAATAAATAGAAATATATGGACACAATTCACCCCTTCATAACAACAAGCATAAACAATTTATACATTTATATTTTAAAAGCCTGTCAAGCAGAAATATGCATGTTTGTATATCCCACACAAAATTAAGTTCCTATAGATTAAAATAGGTTTTTGTGGCAATTACCGTAAAAGCTATATAAATATACCCCATGTTTCTGCATTTATAGAGATGCAGAGGACATAAAGGATCATAAAATAGTCTATGTATTTTTAAATCCATAAAAAATCTTAGCCAAGATACTCCATGCGGTGCAAAAAAGTGGCCTGGAACTTTTTTGAGATCTGCACATCTCTGTTTATAGCTTCATGCTTGAATTAGGGTGCTGTGAATCCAATATATAGTATCTGAATCACAACAGATTAACTACAAGCTTTTTGCATATGGCTGTGTGCATGCTGAAAGGTCTTTGTTGCACAATGACGGGGAAATAATATGCCTGAATGGTTCATCATGAGTGTGAGTGTGTAAACATGCTAAATGCAATCCAAATGCTTCTGTTAAAATTGGTAGTTTATGCTTCAGACAAGCTACTGCTTACCCTTCATGTAAAAACCTGATGGCTGTAACTGTACCCTTCATCACTGGAGGCGTACCCCAGCAAGATGGTGCCTGAGTTTGGATCTGTATTGACTGACAGCCTGTTTGCCTATTGTGGTCAGTGTATTTCTAGCGGGATTCACAAAGTACAGCTAAAGATGATGCCCAGCGGCATTGACTTGCTGAAAAACCTATGTCATCATTGGCTTTCAATCATAAGATGAGACAACAAATTAGTCAAATTATACATGAGGGAAGGCAAGAAAACATTGTGACAGTAACAAATGCCATTGCATCTCCAGTCCCACCGATTGCCCGCGAAGAAATGCAGCCCTGAGCAGAATTCTCTGATTGACCTATATTTGAGCATCATGCATAAAGCAGTGCCTAAAACAGTTTGCAGCAGTGTTGAAACTTAAATTTTTTTACTACCAGTTCTGTGGGCATGGCTTGGTGGGTGTGGTGTTGCTTTTTGGGCATGGCTTTGTGGACGTGGCAGGGGAAGGATACTGCAAAAATCTCCATTTCCACCCTACTCCACGGGAAGGATACTGCAAAATCTCCATTCCCATACCACTCTGGTACCAGCCAGAGGTGGTATTTGCTGGTTTTCCGAACTATTCAAATTTCCACTACTGGTTCTCCAGAACCTGTCAGAACCTGCTGGATTTCATCCCTGGTTTGCAGAATTAAGGGTAAAATCTCTCTCAAGCTCTTCTAGCTATGTAGACCCAACCACACTGTTTTCTCAACAGCAACACTAGTGATTTGCTATTGCCACCTTATATATTTTTTCATCTTCCCAATTTAAGCTAATGAAGTAAGATTTCCTTGTAGTGTCCCATCCATTTATCAACCCAGTCTGATTCTGCTTTATTTTCTTAAGATAAGCTAAGTTCCAATAGGCATGATGACAAGTGGGGGACTAACATTTCCTTACCATCCTCTAGTGAAGGATACATTTCCAGTAATTCCTTGTAGATCCAACAGCCAAAAAGTGTATTTTAAAAAAATGGAAAATGGCAAAATAAAAAATTGGCAGGTTTTTTTAATGAATCTGTGTTTTAGCTTGGCAGCTTAAAAATGTGTGGACTTCAACTCCAAAAATTCTTCAGTCAGCATAGGATTTCTGGGAGTTGAAGCCCACTCATCTTAAAGTCACCAAGTTTGGAAAACACTGATATAAATGATGTTTGTTATATAGAAAATTAGTATGCAACTCCCACTTTAGCATAGACATTGGCCCTGAGTATAGGATTTGATTCTCTTTAGAGATTTCTCATTCTGCATTTATAGCATTTTATTTGCCAAATTTTTATTTGCCAAATTTACCCCTGCACTGGTAGCTAAGTTGAATTCCCTCCTGCTTAGAACATCCAATAAGAAAGAAAGAAAGAATATCCAGCCTCTAGCTGTGCATTTTTTTGATCTTTACCTGTACCATTAGGGAACAACCTATGTACGTATAAACAGTACAAGTCACATTCGTTAAGAGCTTTCAACAACATGAAACTATTGATTTCAGTGGCTATGAATCAGGGAAGCAGGCTCTGTGTTAACTATGGTGACTCACACAATAGACTGAGCAGTCTCCTTAGAGGAGAAGCACATTTCTAATAACCTGTCAGGGTTCCAAGTAACACCCCCCCCACCCCTCCACGAAAGAAGACTCCGAGGCTAAAAGTTCCTCAAAGTTCCATTTTATTAGAGATGTCATATTGGCACATCTGGGAAAACCTGAATCTGAAAACTTCCATAACCAGTATGTACTACACCAGAATGTAAAAACTGACATGAACAGTATGTACTACACCAAAGGAAAGTTCTCTCCTCTTCGCAAATGTCTGCATAAAGACTTGTGTCATCTGTCAAGCCCCAACAAGCCCCGGCTTGCCATACCTGGGGAGGAAGGGGGAAGGCAGAAACAGCCATGGTGGCAGGAACAGCCATGCGGCACACCGATGACCCGGGCGGTGATGAGCTCGGCTGGGACAGCGTCAGCTCTGGCCGCAGCAGCCGCAGCAGCAAGAGAGGCAATGACGGCATTCTCCCCTGCACAGCTGACTGGTGGCTTTCCGGAACCAGCTGGCTGGCACCAGATACAACAGCATGTGGGGCAAAGTGGTCAGAAGCTGGTCAGAGGCCAGCGGCCGGAGCACCAGATGGTGGACTGCTAATGCAGAACTGAATGCCAACGCTGGATGCTGGTTGAGTGATTGGGACCAGGGAGACATGCCACTTTGCAATGGACTGCTCATTTGTGCCAGGCCTCAGGCTTGAATAAACCTGTATCAAATGGTTCCAGAGCTTGTCTATTGCTGCGTTCACAAGGCCTGGGGATTTGGACAAGTGAGATCATCATTCACCAGTTGGCAACTTGACCTCTCTTTCAAAAAGTGGACTTCTGGACTTCCAAGCTTCAGTTCATGCCTACTGAGTTGACAGGGTGACCAACTTCTAGTTTCACACTGTCCAAACTGCCAATAGATACTCTGGAATTCTTTGTACCCTGAGTCTTCTTGTCTTCGGTTTTGAGTAACCTACCATATGCTCACTAAGTTCCTGACAACCTTCTTTTCTTCTTTCCCTGTTTGTCTCTTACGCCTTGTCACAAGTTGGGGTTTATCTTATGTGTCTGAGCAAAATTTGTACTACATTCTCCAAAGTATTCCCCCCTCATCTACCTTATGCCCCTCTTTTACAACCTGACCTACTCAAGGGTAGTTAAACCATAATCTGCAGTTATCAAGTTTAGGAAGAACTGATTATCTCTTCTCGAAAACTGTTATGCCTATTTATCTACCATTTCCGAGGACCTGTTTCTCCACATCCTGCTATTTAGCACAAAAACATTAACCTTTTCCATCTTGCACCAACTTCACTGTATCCATTGGGCTGCATATCTGTGTCTAATAAGGAAGGCATATGAACAGATGTATATAAGATTAAAACGGGGATGATTTTTCTAGCATCAAATTGGTTTGCTTTACAAAAAAGCAAAATTCACTAAATCCCTGCTTATGTTTGAATGTTCCAAATTTAGTCAAGCTAAAAACTTGCTCTGAAAGTGCCAAAATATACAATGGTTTTGTGAATCCAAAAGAAATACAGGCATTGTGAATTAGGAGATTTCTATGTAATCATATTTATGTCACCAGTATTATAAATAGATGTGCTTTTGGAATACTTTCATTTTTTTTCTCTTTCACACCAGCTAACTTTATAATTTAAATTCTCCCATGCCAGACCATCTTTGATAAACTGATCTGGCTTATGTTAATATAAATGCATGAACATATCTCAGTCACTACATAGTTTTTAATCTACAAGCCTCAGTTTGCTGAGAATTATTAGGCTGAACAAATGGGTAAGTATGAGAATTAATGACAGCACCAAGCTTCAAAGCAAAAGTGCAGAAACGCATGACTCAGTCTTCCTTCATTCTTTGTTGAGTTGGGATGAAAATGTCCCTTGAATGTAAGATTGCTTAATATGAGCTTATTTTGATTCTTTAATAGAAACTGCTGACCTCATCACTGGGGATCATTTGTCTTGCTCCAAAATTACCTGGCAATAGGGTCAGGAGAACCCATTAAGCCCCAGCTGCTTTTATGAGCATTTAAGGCTGCATCTACATCTGTAGAGAAATGTATTGTCTGTAATTCATATGAAATCTATTATTCGTTGTGATCTCTGGATACTGCCATGTATAGTCTTGACCAGGGGTGGTATTGACTAAGCTACCAGTTCGCAAATGTGAACAACCACCTTCGTGCACGCCACCTCCGCACATGGGCAGGATCTTCTGCACATGTGCAGAGCATAAAAAAAAGGATGTGATGACATCCGGGTGGGTGGGCGGAGCCTCCCACAGTCACAGCTACCGGTTCCCCCGAACTGGGTAGAACCAGCAGAATCCCACCACTGGTCTTGACTAACATCCCACTGAGAACCTAGCTCAGTTAATGGCTGGTAGATTCCAGTCAAATTGATAGACTTGTCTGAATGGAGAAGAACATGGAGAATGTAAATAAGCACCCATCTTCAGCAATGGACACTACAAGATCTAAAGATAAGTGGAATCCACACCTCCTCTTTTGAAAGTATGGCACTGCACCAGATGAGATCTGATGGATATGAATTTTGAACTATCATGGCTGCTTACTCTGAAACTGTTAATTATTTTATGTAGCTACAATTCTCTGGAATATAATAGAGAAGTACTTGTTGGTTGTGTGTATTCTTGTATTTCTCTAAGTCTGACAGTAGGTCTGAGAAAGGACACAGAGTTTGATAATCCAGAATGTCTCTACCTTGGCATTATGGAGCTTAGACTGCCAGGTCTTTTCAGATCCTTGTGTCTATAGGTCTACTTTTGATCTTCATGTATAACTGCAGAGTGGCGGAACAAAACCTATGCACAGATAGCCCTTGGAAATTCTACACCACATTTGCAGCCAAAAAACCCTGGCTATTCTTTTTTTCAAGTTTTCCATGAAAAAGAAAAAGACTTTGGATAGTGAGATGGGCAGCCAAACAAACATACAAACAAACAAACAAACAAACAAACAAACAAATAAGTTTCTATAATCATTTTTCAATGGCAGTGTAAATAATTAGTACCATTACTGAAAAGGTCCAATAGCAATAACAATAGCAATAGCACTTAGACTTATATATTGCTTCACAGTGCTTTACAGCTCTCTCTAAGTAGTTTACAAAGTCAGCATATCACTCCCCCAACAATCTGGGTCCTCATTCTACGAAACTCAGAAGGATGGAAGCTGAATCAACCATGAGCTACTCAGAATCAAACTCCTGGAATGAGCAATGAGTTAGGCCGCAGTATTGTATTCTAAATACTGTGCCACCATGACTCTTCAATAGGAAGACTTCTGTCACTGATGTCTTTCATTGGGATTTACTTAAATTGTAGGAAGCAAGGAAAATTGTAGATTTATGGATACATTATAAAACTAATGAGTATAAAAATAAAAGTCTGGCATTCACACTCATGCTTTAGTTTTAACTTATGAGAACGGGAGTTAAAATAAATACAGTAACACTACAGTATGCCCATGAAAATTTATCTGAAATTTTCTTCATCACTAATCATTATAACATCCAATTAAATGACAAAAGGGAGGCGGGAAAATACAAGGAATATTCTCTGTCCCACACTAGTTTGACTAGTGATGCTACCTGCAAAGGGGTACATTTTGTCCAGGAGAGCATATAGGTCAAGGGGGCAGAGTTACCATTGTGACCTAGACACCCATTTATGTCCCATCTATCCATAAGAAATACCTGAAAACCACTTGCTTCACCAGAAATAAAAATCTGAGAACATCATCTTATTGCTACCATTCATGGACAAACCCTCTCTACAGTTTCATGTACAAGTTAGATACATGCTATGAGATGCTACTACCTGTTCCAAAATCATAGAATTGCCTGTGTGTACATTCAAACACAATGGGGGAGCAATATAAATGAGTTTGTTACACTTATAGCAATTTTTCTGTACAAAATCTACACACAGTTTCCTTGGCTTTGTTCACTTCAGTGCAAACTAGGGCATACAAAACTTTTGCCAGACCAATTCTTGAATGCAACTCATCTGTCTGGAACCCGCACTGCATATTGGACATTAATACAATCAAACAAGTCCAGAGATATTTCACGAGAAGAGTCCTCCACTCCTCTACTCGCAACAAAATACCTTATGCCACCAGACTTGAAATTTTGGGCTTAGACAACTTAGAACTTTGCTGTCTTTGGTCTGACCTAAGCGTAGTATATAAAATCATCTGCTACAATGTCCTACCAGTCAGTGAATACTTCAGCTTCAACCAAACAATACAAGAGCACACAATAGATACAAACTCATGGTAAACCGATCCAAACTAGATTGCAGAAAATGCAACTTCAGTAACAGAGTTGTCAACGCCTGGAATGCACTACCTGACTCTGTGGTTTCTTCCCCAAACCCCCAAAACTTTAAACTTAGACTGTCTACTTTAGACCTCACCACATTCCTAAGAGGTCTTTAAGGGGTGTGCATAAGCACACCAGCGTGCCTACAGTCCCTGTTCTAATGTTTCCTTTTATTCGTATCCATTTCATGTATTCATAATTATGTTTTACACTTGTATCTGTTATCAAATACATGCTTGACGAAATACATACATACATACATACATACATACATACATACATACATAAATAAAATATATCTTCAGCGGCCAATATTTTCTGTCTCCCTCATTCCTCCATTCTCTGTAGAAAGCTCCATGATGTGAATGGCATAGCCTGCTCAGCAGTATTATACAAATCAGATATAGCTGAAATTAGGTACAAGCTTAGAAAGGCTTAATTCTCACAGAGCTCTGGATGCAGTCCAGATCAAACTAATAGGATTTCCATTTCTTTAAAATCTGTTGTGCCTTATGAACGCATTCCACAGTGGAAAGCGAAGGAAAGAAAGAAGCAAGGGAGGAGTATAGAAAGAAAACTAAGAACCTTCTTGCAGAGAAAAACACCACATTTTTTTTCAGGTGAAAAATACGCTAGAACCTTTATTTCCATCATAATGAGTTTGCGTGCAAGATTTGCTTACCATTCCAAAATGATGGTGATCTATAATGAGATCTCCCATCTATTTACATTTTGATTTTTGACAGTCATAGGAGAGAGGTTGCAATCCATCCTGAGTTCTGGTGGATGGCCAGATATTTTGAATCAAGGTATAAAAGGTATAAACGAAATAAAAATGTTTCATTTGGTATGCTTGACCCACAGTACCATTGGAAAAGGCGATTAACTAGTCTTTCTGATGAAGACTGATTCCTGCCATTCCTAAGGATCTGTTTAGAAACAAAAAGGCTGCCACTCATTCCATGAACATATATGAATGTTCAGTAACAGTATGCTACTGAACCCATTTGTGCAATAAAATTAATTACAATGTAAGTTTACAATTCTATAATTAAAATATTATTAAAGCTTACCTGGTTTACCTTATTTTCACAGAGATCTGCCGCTCTCTCCAGCCCATAATCAAGTGTGTCTTGCATTCCAGGCTATAATATAGAAACAAAACGAAATGTAATAAAGATGTATTTCTGCCATATTATTTTTTTAACATTAATCTGTATACAGGCAGTGCTTAACTCACAACCCTTCGTTTAGTGACTGTTCAACATTACAACAGCATTGAAAAAGTGACTTATGACCATTTCCCCCCCCATCTGACCTTTGCAAGCATCCCCATGATCATGTGGTCAAAATTGAGACGCTTGGCAACTGGCATGTATTTATGACTGTTGCAGTGTCCTGAGGGTCATATGATCACCTTTTGCAACCTTTTGACAAGCAAAGTCAATGGGGAAGCCAGATTCACTTAACAACTGTGTTAGCAACTTAACAAACTATAGTGATTTATTTAATAACTGCGCCATGAAAGGTCACAAAATGGGGCAAAACCCAGATGCAGTTTCCCAGGCCAAAGCTCACTTAACAAATGTCTCACTTAGCAACAGAAATTTAAATACTAGAATAATTGACATTAAGTTAAAAGGCAGGTGGGTTAAAAGGCCTTCGAAGTGCCAACCAGGCCCACAGCTTTGTGGTCCTAGCAAGGCAATAGATCTGGATCTTCAAACATTTCTATAGGGCCAGGTGAGTGGGGGGCCCACCTCACCTCAGGCAGGAGAAAGCTCCAAATGGGCAGGCAATGGCAGAGAAGGCTGTCTTTTTAGACCATGCCACAACATACCTTCACTGCCTGACTGAGCGGGATGGGCTGACTTAACAGGGCAAATATCCGTAGATAGCCTGACTCCCTGCCATGTAGAGCTTTAAAAATGATAAAAAACAGCCATGGTGGCACAGTGGTTAGAATACAGTATTACAGGCTACTTCTGCTGATTGCCGGCTGACTGCAATTTGGCAGTTCGAATCTCACCAGGCTCAAGGTTGACTCAGCCTTCCATCCTTCCGAGGTGG
>JANHZT010003489.1:330366-347443 GCA_032468215.1 Stegonotus admiraltiensis | reverse complement strand
GGGAATGGAGATTTTACAGTATCCTTCCCCTGCCACGCCCACCAAGCCATGCCCACCAAGCCACACCCACAGAACCAACAGTAAAAAAATTTGAAACCCACCACTGAATCAGGCCCTCCAACAGATATTTCATTTTCAGAACCATCAGCACTAGAATTCCAGATGCATCATGAAGGTCATTTCAAGTATACCTGTTCATCTTAGGGCAGCATTGGCAAGGAGAAGTTATTTTCATATTATTCTGCTTTAATATCTAACTTGCATTCCTACAGTGAACCAACAAGAAGAGGGGGGTAGCAACAGGTTTGTGGAAAGGCTAAGTTTTGCAGAAATACAAGAATGATAATAAAAAAAAATATTTATTTTTGATTTATTTATTTAGTTTGTCAAACATGTATAAGTATAAACATGGACATGAACATAGGAAATGAGTTCAAATAAATGGGGACAATAGGACAGGGACGGTAGGCACGCTGGTGCTCTTATGCACACGGACCTCTTAGGAATGGGGTGAGGTGCACGGTAGACAATTGAAGGTTGAAGCTGTGGGTGTCTGAGGATGTAACAACGGAGTCAGGTAAAGCATTCCAGGCATTGACCACTCTGTTGCTGAAGGCGTATTTTCTGCAATTGAGTTTGGAGTGGTTTACCTTGAGTTTGTATCTATTGTTTGCCCATGTATTATTGAGGTTGAAACTGAAGTAGTCATTGACAGGTAGGACACCGTAGCAGACAATTTTGTGTACTATGCTTAGGTCATTAAAACATTAAAAGATAAGGAAGCCAATATACTCCAACAATGATGGAGGATATTCAATAGGTCATTATAGAACTATAGAACTATAGAACTCTATAGAACTATAAGGTTCTATAAAGAATATGGAAGATAATTGTGACAGAAATACGCAGGAACTATTACCTTGGCAAAAGGGGCTGAAGTATTTTTTTAAAAGTCTGGATCAATGAGATAACATTTGGAAATGCCTTGGGTAACTGCTCCCCTAATTCACTGGAGTATAAGAAGAAGAAGGAGGCACAACGCAATCAGGCTTGTAAGATTCTCAATAAAAATAGTGTTAGCCTTCCTGCAGAGTTAATTTCCTGGTTTTGTCTACCTAGTGGAACTGACAGATGCTGACCAATTTTGGAGGGAAGCTGAAAAACTGGGTAAGACAAGAAGGAATCAGAGTTTCTTGGAAAGAACATGGCTGGCTGGCATTGTAAATATTAGAAGGACACTATTTCTACTTTCCTAATTACATAATTGGTGGGTTATGCCCAATTAAAGAACAATGATAAAAGTTCAGGCAATGCAATGACCTGAAATAAATACTATGCCTTTTGTGCAACAGAGACACTCAGCAAGGTCCTGAGTAGACCGCTGGCAAATATCTGCCTACCCCACATGTCAGCAGCTGTCTGCTTGCATGGCACCAACCCAGATGCTACGTTATGCCTGCTGGCAACTCTGAGCACTGAATTCTAGCCATTTGAGTAAACACCACATGCCCGGGTAGGCGAGAGACAGGACAAGTCAGCTAGGCATCTTTCTTAAAATTTTAATCCATTTGTCTTTTTAAAGAACAGCAACAATTTTGCACTGCTAAAAACATATACATTATGCATTAATTTAGCAATGTTTGCATGTGGACAACTTGTACAGCAGTACACTAAATGGGATTTATTTAATGCAGAAGCCAATCGGTTTTAGGGTGGGAGAGTTTGCGCTTTTATTTGAAGCAGAGGAAAAGCTGAAGACAGCATTGACATCACAAGATTGCGGTGAAGATTTGCTCACTGGACAGGCCCATGAACAAAAGAAAGTGTGAAGGGGGTTAGGTAATTGTTCAGGTTAATTCTAAACAAACCAGGAGTTTGCGGGACTGCGCAAACCAAGTCTTATCTTTTTCTGTTTATTGCATGTGTGATATGTGGAAAAAAGGGACAGGGCTATAATCATGCAATAATAGCCACCATCTTTTGACCTTTTGACACTCTACCCTGCCTTTGCCTTCATCCATGGCTTCCTCGTTTTAAACAAAAAAAAAAAATCAAGATTCTTTTAAAATACTTTTTTTGTCATTCTTCAACTTTCCAGAGAATCTTCCATCCTGTTTTTGAGACATCTGTTTTCTACATCAAACTGCTCACTCTACAGTATGCACTTAGACAGCTAACTTTTTTTTCATTCATCACACATTTTTTACACGTGAAAATGTATGTATATATCAGGGGTGGGTTCTACTTACCTTTACTACTGGTTCGCAATGGGATCACGTGTGCACGATCCCTTTGCTTGTGTGCACGCCTTGCTTCTGCACATGCGCAGATCGCTGATGACGACATCCAGGGTGGTGGGCGGGGCCTCCTGCCAGTTTTACTACTGGTTCTTGTGAACTGGTCTGAACTGGGGGCAACCCACCACTGGTATATATGTATGTACAGTATCTATACATAATACCCCTCATGCACACACACACATTTCAAAATCTCACTGACATTACTGTATTATGTAAGTCAAGACAAAATTTCAAATCACTCTGAAATAAGAAGTGGGAAAGGGTAGGATTTTATCAGGAGCATAAACAAGAAACCCAGTCAGGGGGCTCTCAATAGAGAGCCAGCAATGAAACCATGGCTCTTTCCGATGACAATTGGATTTTATGAGGTCTGGAAAAAACAGAAGAAACCTGGAGTATCAAACAGAAGGACACTTAAGATGATGATAGATCCATAAATGATAAAAACACAGGGTTGGAAGGTCTTCTAGTCTAACCCTCTGCTCAGTACAGATCCCCCATTTATCAGCATCTCTGATAGATAACCATCTACCCTCTGTTCAAAACCTCTAGCAGAGGTAGTGGCTGAATAAACAAAGATAGGAAATCCACAGAAAATACCAAAGATGGAATAGCTGTCGGTGGCAACCACTGAGTGCTCCTTAGACCTCCAACCTCTGAGTTGGCTGAATTAAACACAGAAATCAAACAATCACCCAGATTGCCAATCTGACAGCTCTCTAAATACTGCATGAAAGTATACAGGTGAGCTGCAAGGACTGATCATGTTTATTTCCATTAGATGTAAAAAGTTTGAATCCATTTCTACACTTAAGACACATCTGTGGGTTCAATTTCTAACAGCAAGGAAAGTTTAAAGAGACTTAAGCAAAGTCTCTGATTTCCCCCACCTGTTCAGGATTACAAAGACTAGTAGAATGTTGGTGGTTCTCCTTTAATTGTACTTTGGCGGATAACAATGGTCAGGATTTATTTCATTTATTTATTTAGGTTCTCAAACATGCATGAGATAACAGGAATAAGTATAAACATGGATATTAATACAGGAAATGGGAACGAATAAATGGAGACAGTAGGACAGAGACAGAAGACACGCTGGTTCACTTATGCCCCTTACAGACCTCGTAGGAATGGGGTGAGGTCAACAATAGACAGTTTAAGGTTAAAGTTATGGGGGTTGAGGATGTAACAACAGAGTCAGGTAGTGAATTCCAGGCATTGACCACTTTGTTGCTGAAGTCGTATTTTCTGCAATTAAGTTTAGAGCGGTTTACCTTGAGTTTATATCTATTGTGTGCTCCTGTATTATTGTGGTTAAAGCTGAAGTAGTCATTGACAGGTAGTACGTTGTAGCGGATAATTTTGTGTACTACGCTTGGGTCGGACTGCAGGTGGCATAGTACTAGGTTGTCCAAGTCTAAAATTTCAAATCTAGTGGCATAAGGTATTTTGTTGCGAGCAGAGGAGTGGAGTTCTCTTCTCGTGAAATACCTCTGGCCTCGCTCAATTGTATTAATGTCCTATATACAGTGCGGATTCCAGACAGATGAGCTGTATTCAAGAATTGGTCTAGCAAAGGTTTTGTATGCCCTAGTTTGCATACTTAGTTAGTTAGATTGCAGCTAAGCATCTTCCTTTTCCTCCAGGTCTGCAAAGATCATTTTGCATAATCAGATGTTTCTGCCTAATGTTGCTTCCCTTTCCACCGCCTGCTCACTGATGCACTCAGTTATACGTGCATATTGAAAAGAATACAATGAGAGGTCTAAGAAAGGGGTAGAGAACAGGTAATACAATTAGTTATGTCAGACTCCCCAGCCTGTCAACAACACACACATACACCATTTTTTAAACGATCACTTTATTTTAGAGTATTATTTCTCCATAGAACGTATTTTCCTTCTTTTATTTATTTATTCAATTTCTACAGCCGTCCATTTGTATTCTGTCCCTGTCTAGAATAAAAAGATCTATCTTAGGAAAAGAAAAGTTAATTGAGAGTAGTTAAATCCCTATGGATAAAGAGATGGATGGGTTGATCTATAATTTTCCTAGCAGGGTTCTTTCTTGTTTTAAAAGTTGCATGACAGACACAAGTGCTGCAGAATAAGTTGTTCTGGAGTGCAGGGCAAGGAAACTTTTCTGCCTGAAGGCAGCAGCAGTGTATTAGAGAAGCTGTATTGGGAAATGACTCCATAAAGTGAATGCTAACTTTCCAAGACCTTGTCAACCCTAACTCAGAAATTGATGGACGTATCTTGTTCATCTGTTGTGTAGAGTTCTGTGGGTGGCCTTCATATGTTATAAATGCATTTCAATAAAAATAAAATGCACCACATAAAATATAATAATTAAACATTTAATCTGCTAACACAGGCTACTTTATATTGATCTACATAATAGCCGCATAAAAAAATAATAAAAAAACACTCTCCTAATGGCAAGAGAAGTTTTATAACAGCATGGCAGTCTAGCAATAGGTAGTCCTTGATTTACGACCACAATTGAGCCCAAAATTTCTGTTGCTAAATCAAACGGTTGTTCAGTGAATTTTGCCCCATTTACAACCTTTCTGGCCACGGTCATTAAGTGAATCACTGCAATTTAGTTAAGTTAGTAACATAGATACTAACATACTAACATAGTTACTAACTTAAGTGAATCTGGCTTCTTCATTGACTTTGCTGGTCAGAAGGTTGCAAAAGGTGATAATGTGATGCTAGGACACTGCAACTGTCATAAATATCAGTCAGTTGCCAAGCATTTGAATTTTGATTATGTGACCATGGGGATGCTGCAATGGTCAAAAGTGTGAAAAACAGTCATAAATCGCTCTTCAGTGCCACTGTAACTTCAAATGGTCACTAAATGAACTGTTGTATATCAAGGACTTCCTGTAATCCCAAATTTATTGTTACATTTATACTCCAATACATACTTCTTGCCTTCTATCGTCAACTATTTCTGGAAGGCTGAGAATTTTGGAGCCAATGGGATTTTCTGTATAAGGCCATTCCAGAAGGTGGTGGGATTCAAATCATTTAATAACAAGTTCTCTGCCCTAATGACCAGCTGGGTGGGAATGGCCATGGTGGGCATGGCCAGGAGGTGTGACAGGGAGCACTTGGCCTCCTGAACCTCCCAGAAGCAAAAGCGGGGGGGGGCATGCCGCACTCCCACACCCCATTTTGGGCCTAGTAGGCCTCCCTGCAGCCTCCTGGGAGCAAAAATGGGGTGCAGGGAGGTGCACCACACCTCTCGTGCTGCATTTTGTGCCTAGTAGGCCTCCCTGCAGCCTCCTGGAGGCAAAAATAGGTCATGGGGGGGGGGCACACCACACACACCCATGCCTGGTTTTGGGCCTAGTAGGCCTCCCTATATTTACTTACCTGGGAGCCAAAATGGGCATGTGGGGGCTGGAAGGTGCGGGGAGGGATAGGGCCAGCCAGCAATTTAAAAATCGTTGCCCGAACCGGCCCGAACCAGCTGAATCCAACCACTGGTTAGGGTTACATCATGAGAACACAGCTCCAAAGTCTTCAATAAAATGGGCCAAGATAAACACTTCCTTTGTTTAAAGGGGCACCCTTAAAAAACTTCAATGTGCGACCCTCCAAAGTTAGGTGGAAAACAAAATCATTCCAGTTATCACCTTATGTCTTCAACTGTATTACCAACACTATTTAGTTTCCTTTTTATTATTTCCTCCCCTTTACTGAAGTATATAGCTAACCAGTATTCTAAACTGCCAGTTGTTAAATTTTAGCCAAACATATTGTTGGTTTATTCTTAGCAGTTGTTACAGAAATCAGATGTTTGCTTTTTCTGCCAAAATATCTGAATATGAATTGAATTAATCTGTCCATTCTCCAATTATGAAAAAGGCAGTCAAATTATAGAAGCAACTTTTTCCTATTTCTTCAAGAGGCTTGAGAAGGCCAAATGAGTGAGCTGAAAGAAGCAGATGCTCTTTTGCAGAAGAATAAAATCTTGAAATGTAAGGGATTGTTCAGGAAGACTGAGTGCTAAGCATGCATATGGTGGTGGCAAATTCTAGGTGTAAATGGGTTAAGCAGCCAGGAACAATTCTCAGTTACACACTGTTGCTTTCTGGAGAGGAGATGTTCTAGTCTTTTTATTGCCTTTTTTGTTTTCTCATTGTCTCTTGTGAATGATATATAAATGTTGTTTACTTCTATGTCCCTTTTAATGGCTCATTTGCCTGAGTACCAAGCTTATAGTAGTTCCCTAATATTTTTTGGATTTAGCTTGGTCTAGGACAGGGGTGGGCAACTGTGGCCCTTTTACAACCTATAGACTTCAACTCCCAGAATTCCTGAGACAGCCAAGCTGGCTCAGGAATTCTGGGAGTTGAAGTCCACAGGTCATAAAGGGGCCATATTTGTCCAACCCTGGTGTAGGATTCTCACAGTTCCCTAGTTGAAACTATGATTGTAAGTCTGTCCAATTAAGGAGTTTTCATCATGTATTCTGACTGGCAATTGGTGTTCATGAATACACTTTGTTAGACTTCTGCCTGTCTGTCCTACATAGTGGCTGTTACAGTTCTTACACTGTATGTTGTAGATGAGTTGAGTTTTTTCTCTTTTTGTGGGGGACTAGGTCTTTCGGTTTACTTAAGGAAACAAAAAGACCAAAACACCTCCTTGCCTGCAATCAACATCCAGATAAACAGTGATTAACACCAGGATTAATACCAAACCAACAATGAAGCACTAAACAATACCCCAATCAAGGAACTATCTACTCAGATAATCAACCAGTAAACAACTGTCTAATCAAAAAAGTACCAAGAAGAAAGCAACAGTCCCACCAACACTGACAAGCCAAGCCACCGTATATAAACAGATAGCAAATCCCACTCCTTTCTAGCACTGAAGATGTTACCTAGTTGGGTAATAAAATGTCTACAAGAAAACAACCAGGCTCAGAGAGCTCTAAGGATTCCATAGTTCAACCCTCAACTACAAATATTCATCTTTATTGGAAACACTAAATCCCAGGACCAAGAAACAATGATAAAGAAAATCTGCAAATGCATATTTTGTAATGTATGTGCTTGTGACACTATCAGAGAAATCATATTGGATTTTACATTTAGGATAACCAATGCAAGTTCTTCTTTGCCCCTATCCAAGCAAACTATAGTAAAAGAAAATAATAATAATTGAAATAATAACAGCTAATTTATTTTCCAGGAAAAGCCATGAAAAAGACTCATTCTCTCTCTACTAAGTCTTGGGAAAGTTCATTTCTTTCCATAAAGTAACTAATTCTGCATCAAAGAACCTATGAAATGTGAAAGGGCAAAGAGCTTATTTGAGAGAATTCAACACACTAGAGAATTCCCCTTGCTCAACAGATATAGCTTCAAACTAAGTATGAAGAAGTATTTCAGTGAAACTGTTTATTATCATCCTTACACAAGCAACTGCTATCTTTGGCGTCAGTAACCACAGCTGTATCTTGACCCACTGAATCTTGTAAAGTCTCATCATAACTACCAGATCCTTGGTCATCCACATCTCACTCTCTCATGCTGTCTGCACCCTAACTCTCACATAATGCAGCTAGTAAATGAAGTACTTCTTTCCTACTTCTCACATGGCTTTAGAAGACATAGAAACTGATCAGCAAAGCAAGTTAGGACATAATAGTTTTTATGTCATATAACAGGGTTGTCTTAAAAATAAAATCAAGTCACAAGTAAGTTACTAATTTTTACTGGACAAAATAAAACAAAATTACTTTCTCCCACCCTACTAGCAGCTTGCATGAAAACAGTGATAGTAAGTTAAAGATTGTAAAAATCAGAATGCCACATTTTATTTAAATTGATTTTCTGTTCTTCTTGTAGAAAACATGCTTCAATGGGTTTGGAAACCCTTAGAACAGTTTCTGAGTGCAGGAGTTGTAGAGATGATGGGAAAATTTTGGGCTCCTCCTGTTATGGTAGTCTCCATACCACCTAGAACTACCAGTATTGGGGATTTCCACAATTGCACCCAAAATCATTTGGCTAACTTCTATAGGAAACTGTTGGGCGGAAGGATGGGTCATTTGTATAAGCAGTATTCCCATTCTGTGTTGGTCCATGATCCTCAAGAACAAGCATCAGAAGTAGCAGAAGTAGCAAAATAGGAGCAAGGTCTCTAAATGCCTCTTTCTGATAGTCATATGCCTCCCTCAGTCTTTGTTCAGACAAATCACTAAAAAACATGCCATATCAGCTTTCTCCTCCAGAAGTCAGTTTCAGACAGCCATGCAGTTTCTATTCACCAATTTATTTTTAAATTTAAAGAGTGTGTGTGTGTGTGTGTGCGCACGCGTGTGCGCGCAAAGCAACTGTGTCTGAATGTCCAAATCCTTGGAAGGCAGGTAGTCATCCTTCCCACCCTTTTCCTATAAAAGCTAGTCTACTTATTGCTATCGTTCTTCCACCAGTCAGTCTCTCCCAAGCTGATAGACCCTTCCCCATCAAAGTGATGCACATAGTAGTAAGCATTTTATTTATTCCAAAGGTAAATAAGCTTTCCCGTGGCTATCCTTCAGCATGCCTCTACTGAAATTGCAACTCAGATTCCAGACAAATGATGGTAAACCCAAAGGTAAAATAAAAGAAATGCTGTATTAGTCTCATCTCAAATCAGCTCCAACAGCTTGCCTTTTAGAAGCTGTTCTTTTTTGTATGATAGACAATCTACTTCACAGAATTTGTATGGACATGAAACACACACACACACACACACACACACACACACACAGGGATTAACAGATTCTATCCACCTCTATGATGTTTTATGGCTTCAAAAATGCCTGTTACAACCCAAGTGACAATATCCTTATTAGCATTTTACCTTGGCAGCACATATAGGATTCTACCACCTCTGTTCATGAGATAGCCGTTGGGCAACCCTTGTCATGCTATACAGACAAACAAATTAATTCATCACACTTTGCGATGCTCACAGTTTCCTTCCATTTTCCTAGTCCCTGAGAAAATAAGCTCTTTCTTGCAAAACAGCTCCCGTAAATTATGTTGGTGTTATACCTCAAACATTGCTGCTGCTGCTGCTTCCCATACTAGAAAAGTGCTTGATCTCATTTAACATGGTTCAAATACTATAGGAAACATCAAAAAGTTCAGAATCGTCCACTTCCCAGTCATGTGTAAAAAAGCATCTTACAGAATTTACAGGTCATGGTTTACAAGATGGGAGGTTGTATGTGCTAAGCCTTTCTTATTATGAAACATCTTTAAGGTCTCATGATGCATGGCTCTGTCTTTTGTTATTTGTAAATATTAAAGAACAAGCCTATGCTTTTATTTTTTTTAAAAAGAAGCAAGTATCTACATTTGGAAATAATTTAAGCATCAAGAATAACCATTATTTTAAAATATGCATTTACTATATAGGAGTTATAAATTCCAAAGGTTTCTAAGCAGTGAAAAATACAAGAACAGTGTTAGAAAATACATCAGTGCATTAGTAGCTTTCTTGTAGATTTACACAAGGATCATTAACTCCCTTCTGTTGTTTCATATCTGCTTGAACACGCTGATGATACCCAGGTTTACACCATTATTCCACGCCTCACTGGAGATGCTGGCAAAGTCTTGCCCAGCACCTGGAAAGTCTGGTGGGTAAGAAGTCAACATTGAACCTTAACAAAATTGAGTGCTTATACTTTGGAGTTCCCTTACTGTTCCAGTGGCAATGCTGCAAGGAGTTGCACTCTGCTTAAAAGAGTCTATGACTTGGGGGTACTCCTAGATTACTGGTTCCTACTGGATCAGCAAATGGAAACCATACCCAAGATGGCTTTTGTCCATCTCTGCCTGGTGTACCAGTTGCAGCACCTGGACATGAGGAACTTGCCTTTGTGGTTCATGCCACCATAATTTTTTCACTTAAATGACTGCCTTGCACTCTACATGGAGCTATAATTAAAGATCATCAGGAATTTTCAAGTGATATCAAAGCCCAAATGTGCAATGAAAGTCAGTAGGATACATATTATACCAGTGCTATAATAGGCCTTGCATTGGCTCATATTCATTCAGAAGTGCAACTGAAAATCCTGGATTTAATCTATCAAGCTGTTCTTTTTCAGCGTGAAGGTACTTGCAGGGCTGCAATTCTTCCAACAAATTCAAGTGTTCTGGGAGCAACAGAGGGTTATACCCCATTTTCAGAAGGCCACCATCTTTGCTTCAAGTCCTAGGGTTCAGTTATGTTCCTCATCTGTAGCATTTGTTCTGCCCATGATATTTGAACAGCAGTCTATCCTAGAAATTTTAATCAAAGCAAGGAAGTCAAATCTACTGTTAGAGAAACAAGGCTGCCAAAACTCCACCAATATCAATCTCCCTAAGAAAAAAATTGTTAGGAAAATTATCTCAGGTATATTTCTGGATAAGTTCTATATTTTCTGTATTTCTTTTTGCCCGGCTACATTGCTATCTAGATATTGTGTGTGCGCACATATGTGTAAAGCACATATAAAATCACAGCAATTTGTCTTACCAGCACCTTGGCAAACAAGCTTGCTTGCCAAGTTTCAATAATGCCTTTGCTTCAAGCAGTCGCAGTTCCAAGCCTACACCTGGAAAAGAAGATTTTTTTTCATTATTTCCAGCATTGGCTAATTGTAAAGAGTGAAAAGAAACATATTGGGAGACTAATGAGCCTCCATTTAGATTAAATGAGAACCAAAGGATGATGATGCCCATAGAAAAGATACTGCTCTAGCAAAGCAGTAATGTCTGAGGGAGAACAATCAAATGCAGACTCTGGGTAGAGGAGAAACCTCCAGAACTAATCAGCGAGTGAGCAATGACAGTCAAGCGTGAACTGCCATCATCTGCCAGGGCTCATCTGAATAGCACAGATCAGCAGTGGAGCTCAAGTTCAGAAGACAGCTGCCTGCCATTTGCAATTAGTATTAGCAGCATGGGAGGCAAGCTGGCCGGCTACTAAATAAGTTTTTCTGGTGACTCGAAATCCAACTTGCTGGCTATTTTCCCTAACCCTGCCATTTCTTTGCCTTAACCCTTTTGCAAACAGATGTTCCACACAAAAGAAACTTTTAAGCGATATTGTTTCTTGAATTTAAACAAACAGGAAGGAAAGAACTGATTTAAATTTGAAGCCTGTGATTGATTTGGGAACAAAATATCTCAAGGAAAAGGTATGCCTATAGATTAAAGCTTGCATGATCCACAGTGGGCAATAGTTAAATTCATTCAGGATGTATACTAGAGCAGGGCTGTCAAACTCCTAGCCTGCAGCGTGGATGCATCACACACTGGCCACGCCCATGCCTGGTTTAGTGAAGGGGGAAAAAGTCCCGATCAGTCACGTGATGCTGCCGGGACACCATGAGTTTGACACCCCTGTACTAGAGTATGAAGATAGCTTTGAAGAAAGAATGCAAGAACCACTAAGTAATTGTCAGTTTAGACCTAGGGATGAGAAAGAAACTCAGGATAACCTCATTTTGATTCTGCTTGGTATGAGAGAGGGCAAAGAGATACTCATCAGGCTTTCAAGGTTCTGTTATTCTACCTGATAACAGTCCATTGTGTATAAGGGCCCTTTAGTTTTGTTGGCTTTAACCTTTTGGAGCCTTCTCAGATAAAATTGTAATTCCATATAGTACATAATACAGTATTATGTACTCACTCAGTTGAAGTGTGAGGTAAATCTGTTCTTCCTCCACCCCTCCACCCTCACTCATCCCTTCCACTACTCACCTCCTTTCTGTCTAGTTTAGTATGTCTAGTTTAATGAAAAGAAGGACTAGGGGAGACATGATAACAGTGTTCCAGAGGTGGGTTTCAGCAGGTTCTGACCAGTTCTGGAGAGCTGGTAGCGGAAATTTTGAGTAGTTCGGAGAACCAGTAGTAAAAATTCTGACTGGCCCACCTCCATCTATTCTCTGCCTCCCGAGTCCCAGCTGATTGGGAGGAAATGGGGATTTTGCAGTGGCTAAAAAGCTTTTAGCCACTGAGCCACTGTGTCCCCTTTGTGAGTATCTTAGATCAAACTAAATTCAAAACTGCTGGGGATTTCCTGGAAGCCTGGCACTCAGACAAATCAGTCATCAATAGGCACATAGAGACAAACAACATTTATACACCACTTGAAAGAGACAATTTGAAAAAAGGCAAGAAACAGAGGAAAAGTTCAGAACACCTACCCAGCAATCATCACCCAGATAGGCAGGGATTGCCACCTGGCTTAACACCAGATAATCAAACAGTAAACAATATCCTAATCAAGTAACTACCAACTCAGACAAACAATCAAGCAGCAAAGCACCGCTTATTCAAGGAATTACTAAGAAGAAAACAACAACACTAACAGCAAGCTACTGTATAAGAATAGAGATCAAGCCTTACTCCCTTCTAATACTGAAGATGTAACCTGCTAATGAAACAACTGCAAGCAAACAACCAAGTTCAGAGAGCACCTAGGGCTCCACAACTAGTCTACTCACTCAAACCTTCTGCATGTGAAGGCTGAGAATATTCTCTTGTTCAGACTCCAGGTCAAGTGACTTACTTAGCCTGCTGATGTGCTTCTACAACAGATGGCTGATTACATGACTACTTCAGATCTATAAGTCCTGCTTTTTCTAAAGCCTCATATGTAAGGACAGAACCTGGAAAGCCTTGATTCTCCACTATTGGGCCTCAAACAGGCCCATAACATTCAACAAGTCACTCAAAATAATGTACACATTGCATCCAAAGAGTTGTGCAATTTTAGGACAATGAAGCAACTGCTCTAGGATATGGTAAAGGTAAAGGTAAATGTTCCCCTTGCACATGTGTGCTAGTTGTTCCCGACTCTAGGGGGCGGTACTCATCTCTGTTTCAAAACCGAAGAGCCAGCACTGTCCAAAGACGTCTCCATGGTCATGTGGCCAGCATGACTAAATGCCAAAGGCACACAGAGCGCTGTTACCTTCCCTCCAAAGGTGGTCCCTATTTTTCTACTTGCATTTTTTATATGCTTTCGAACTGCTAGGTTGGCAGAAGCTGGGACAAGTAACAGAAGCTCACCCCATTATGCGACACTAGGGATTTGAACCGCTGAACTGCCGACCTTTCAATCAACAAGCTCAGCGTCCTAGCCACTGAGCCACCATGTCCCTTCTAGGATATGGGTAGCTGCTTATTTGAATGCATTATCCATGTGTGACACATTCTCTCAAGCAGCTGCATTTTCCCTCCTAGTTCTGCAAAAGGCAATTTTAAAATCTGTTTCTTTTGAAGCAAGTTCAGCTCAGGGACAATATGAATATTCACTGTGAATCCCAAAAAAACATGCACCTTGATTGTAATATAAACACAAGTAAATAGAAGAAAGTAACCTTGGAATAGTTTGACTTTCCATAATGTCTTGATGAAAACTACTACTCTCAAAGCTGCTAGCTTTCCTAAAGAAGATAGCAATAGCAACAGCACGTAGACTTATATACTGCTTCATAGTGCTTTACAGCCCTCTCTAAGTGGTTTACAAATGTCAGCATATTGCCCCCAACAATCTGGGTCATTTTACTGACCATGGAAGGATGAAAGGCTGAATCAACCTTGAGCTGGTGAGACTCGAACTCCCAAACTGCTGGCAGCTGGCAGCTGGCAGTCAGCAGAAATAGCCTGCAGTACTACATTCTAACCACTGCACCATAAGACAGAGCTCATAAAAACAGTGCAGGAACCAAAGAGTTAATATCACTCTCCTTCATACCCCAGCCCAGTGATGCCCAGGCACCCAAATAGATTATTACTAATTCAAACAACATGTAGGTTAATGAAGTTTCTGGATGGCAGCCTTCAATGAGAACAGGTCTTTCCATCTTCTGATTTTCTTAATTAGAGCTGCAGAACAAGTAAACTCTTTGAATGATGTTACTCTTGTAATTTAGGGAACTATGTCTTCTTAACTAGAGAGCCAAGGTATGCAACTTGTAATCATAAAGTCCCATGTAGCTTTTGGAAAATGTTGAGTGTAGTTCTGAAGAGGTATGTACGTACGTACGTATGTATCCCCATTTCCATGCACAGATCAACCCTCAATCAACCAAGCTTGTTATTTATAAGAAGCTGTAAATTTGAAAGCAAATTATATGGGTAGGGCTGCAGGGGTAGGGGGGAGACTGTACTAAACATTGGGATGGAGGGAGTATGTGACATGAATGATGGATAAGAATATATCCTTTTATTTGTTTTAACAGAATAACAGAATTGGAAGGGACTCTATAGGTGTTCTACTCTAACCCCTGCTCAGGCAGGAAACTCTATACAGTTTCAGATAAAAGGTTGTCCAATCACTTCTTAGAGATTGTTAGAATTGTGGGTGTTGGAGCACCCATTACTTGTGGAGGCATATCATTTCACTGTTCTGTCAGGAAATTTCTCCTTAGTTCTAGGTTGGTTCTCTCCTTGATTAATTTCCATCCATTGCTGCTTCTTCTGCCTTCAGGTGCTTTGACCCCCCTCTTCTTTGTGGCAGCCCATTAGATATTGGAATACGATTATCCTTTCATCCTGAGTCCCCTTTTTATAAAATTAGACATAATCAATTCCTGCAAATGTTCTTCATATGTTTTAACCTCCAATCCCCTAAACATCTCTGTTGCTCTTCTCTGCACTCTTTCTAGAGTCTCAACACCTTTTTTAAATTGTGGTGACCAAAACTGGATGCAATATTTCAAGTGTGGCCTTACCAATGCATTGTAAAGTGGTACTAACACTTCACTTATCTTGATTAACCCTTTGTTAATGCAGCCTAAGACTGTGTTGGCTTTTTTGGCAGCTGCAGCACACTGTTGGCTCATATTTAAGTGATTGTCCACTAGACCTCCAAGTTCCCTGTGCTGTTAATACTATTGAGCCAGGTACCCCATATTCTATACCTGTTTATCTTGCCTAAATGTAGAACCTTACTTTTCTCATCATTGAATTTGATTTTGTTAGATAGAGCCCACTGTTCAAGTCTGTCAAGATCCTTCTGTATCTTGAGCCTATCTTCTGGGTTGTTGGCTATTCCTGCCAGCTTGGCGTCATCTGCAAATTCTCTTCTCTCATCTAAATCATTGATTTAGTGAAAGACAGTCATGACTAACTTAAATTCTCTCATCTAAATCATCGATTTAATGAAAGACAGTCATAATTGACTTAAAAATGTGTTGTATGACCAAGCTGAAGGTATTTGCTCTTGTATATACCGAAGTTTCTTCCAACAGAATTTTCATTAATCTTCTAGGCCTGCTAACATAGCAGAGTTAAAGCAAGAAAACTGCATGAATATCCCAGGGAATAGGAAGTGGAAAGATAGTTTATTAACTCTCAATAAAGTTGGACATAACAAAAGATAAAAAAGAAATTACATTCCAGAAATGGCCAACTACATCTATAATGAGAAGGTCACAGGACAGCTTTATGCAGTTACTCTGATACTTCCTGTGATAGGGGACTACCCTCATTTCAGATGCATGCAACATTTTGTAACCCTGCAAAACTTGCTGAATTCACCAATTTTGCTACCCAGAGAAAAAGGATAGGAAATAGTCAGCACTTTCCAACAGCTCTTTCAAAACAAAGTTTCAAGGAAAAGAAACTGAGAGAAGATAGCTCTCGTAATTGTGTGACTACCATGTTTCCCTGAAAATAAGACCCTGTCTTATATTTTTTTGAACCCTGAAATAAGCGCTTGGCCTTATTGTCATGCGCTCAAAAGCTTGATTGGGCTTATTATCAGGGGATGTCTTATTTTGGGGAAAACAGGGTAGTGAATCTAGTGATTCACTCTTTGCCCTTTACCACACTATTAGATTCATGACCTTGACTATCATTAACTTTAGTAATATTAAGCTTTCTTAATTATTCACTTAATGTTTGTATTTTATCTTGCAGCTAATAGGCATGGAGCAGAAGAAGTCTGGTGCAGCTAGGTGTCGGCAAAGGGCCATCATTCAACAGAAGGCTTGTCATTGGTCCTGTGATCCAGCTGTTCTTTTTTTCTGTTGCTGCCTGTTTCACGACCGCTTTGGGGGAATCCATGCTGTGACATGAGAAAAGGGAAGGGAAACTTGCCATTCCATGCCTTTTCCTACAGCTGGCTTCTGTGATTAAGCAGGCATTGTACAGGAAACATACACATGTAGATATTGCAGTTTTTCTCTGATTACAATATGATTAACTATGATAGACATATCTCAAAGGTGCTTTTTCATAAAGGCAAACAAACAAACAAACAAACCCAATCCAGTTGTGTTTTGAAAAAGCACTTTTGAGACAACTATGACTTGGTTGATTGAGAATCTCCATAGACATTTATGATATACATAGACAGTCTTCTGAAAAGTCCCTGCAGTTCTCTGTGTGTTTGTGTGTGTTTGTGTGTGTGTGTGTCTTTCATATGGCTCCACAAAAAGTCAAAAGAGCGGCATCTGTGTCAGTGGTAATTTCTGAATTTAACCACTGGTCCCACTAAGTCAGCAATGGCTAAACTCTTTGCCATCGCGTGCCAAAAGCGGGGGAGCTGGGGGGTCATGGGTGCGGGTGCCCACATCCATAATTCAATGCGCCCCGCCCTCCCACGCATGTGCACATGACCCCCCCCACACTTCTCCCTGATTTTGGCACATGATGGCACAGTGGGCCCAGTAGGCCTGTTTTTCCCCCTCCCCAGGCTCCAGAGGCTTTCTAGAAGCCTGGGGAGGGCAAAAACAGCCTTCCCCAT
>JANHZT010003489.1:264399-278306 GCA_032468215.1 Stegonotus admiraltiensis | reverse complement strand
TGACCTGAGCTACAGACGGGAATTATTGGCACTCGGTCAAAAAATATTGTATACCCACAAGACTGGGGCACAGCAACACGTGGCCGGGTACAGCTAGTATAGAATAAATCCAAAAGGAAGGATTCCCTTTTATGCCAAAGTAAATCCCTCAGTCTAAATAGTACAAAGCAAGCTGAATCAAGGGGAGGAACCGGTTTTACATATGGGAAGTAGATATGAAGAACTAGTTTCTTTTGCATGAAGTTGTTCATGCAAGAGTCATCAAACTAAAACAAAAACAAAAATAGTTGACAAAGAAAGATTGGGAAAGAATAATACTTATCATACTTCACAGCTAATTTTATTCCTATGGATAATGTGTCACAAATGGAAATGTTTGCTGTATGTTATACCATATTTTTTCCCCTCTAGAAAATTGTAATTCTTAAGTCCCAATCGCACTGAAAGATCTTCCACACTCTCATTCCAGTGAGCTAATAAATTAACTGTGATCTTTGCAAGCAGAAAAATGTCTTGATCAAGAAATTCTATTTAAACATTGTAAAAATGCAAACTTGAGTTACCGTATACTGTTCCTGCCCTCAACTGGAATCTTTCCGCACCCAGAATACATATTTCCACTGCCGTCTACCCACTCCTAGATATATAACCTCTTGGAAATTCCCTCATGCCAATTATTAGACAGAGACAGACAGACAGACAGAGACAGGCAGGTAGATAGGCAGGCAGGCAGGCAAAGCCTTGAATCCACAGCATATTCTCTTTAAGACAGGAAAGCCAAAATAGGGTTCTTGCCCGGGTATATTTAAAGTGCTATGCACCAATCTTATAATTACATTGGCAGACCGTTTGCTGCCCCTCTACCCCTACCGATTGTTATCTTGCAACAGGAAGAACCAAATTGTGGTGTTTGGATAAATCGATAAAAAGAGACTAGTGGATTTTTTTCCTGGCTTCCTCCCTCCAATAAAACAGTACCAGCTGTTACAAAAACGACCAAGTTAAGAAATGGGAAAAGCAAACAAACAAACAAATTTCCAATCACTCTTCTTAAATGGTTTGAGATTGAAGCAATCTTAGGAAGCTGAATAGACCAGCAGATGTAACTAAGGTAGGAAAACTGGCTTCCCACAGCTGATCAGGCCAAAGAAGAAGAAAGTGAATAGAGTAGGGCAGCTTTTTCAAAGCCCCAAAACTGCTGATCTTGAGGATTTCCAAGTAAATTCTTACCACCTTTCCCAGTCCCATCAGCTGATCCCCAAACTGGGGGAGATGGGAAGAGGAGGAGAGAGGAAGCTAAAGGAACAAGTAGAAGGAATATGGGACACAATAGTAAAGAGTTTTCTACTGCGGTACAAAACGAAACAGGGTGATGCAGCAAAAAACAACAAAAGAAGTTTTTTCCTCGATTGCATTGTGCAACCTCTCTGCCCTATGACATTGTCAGTTGAACAACAATATTTGTTGCACTGAGCAGCTAGCTGACAGGCATGAGGAACAGTGAATGATTCTTCAGGAAAGAGTCACCAACTACATTACACAACCCATGGGAAGCCCAGTCAGTCTATTTTTAAACATGGATTGAGCACTTTTAACCTATCAGCTGATAGGGTAACTTGGATTGCACTGGATTGCCCCAATGTACAGAACTGAGATTGCCCCAATGTACAGCCCTTCTCCTGGGTGTGTCATCTGTTAAATGGGTTACTTTCTCAACAGCACTAAATTGGTGGGGGAAAGTTTCCCTCCTGTGTCATTGCACAGTTGTTATACAGAATACCCAATTTGAAAGAACTAATTTTCCTGCTCTGCAAAACAAAATAACCCTAGAGGACAGGGCTCAGAATGGAATGGGTATGCCATCATCAGACTTAGTAGCTAATAGAATCTGGGCCTATCCTACCCATTGGGGCTTCATCCTACTATGCCAATGACAGATCAGTCAAAGCATGTCAGATTGCAACCACTGTAAAAAATGTGTGAGAAGGGAAAGCATTACTTTAACACTGTGGTGGCACAATGGTTAGAATGCAGTACTACAGACCACTTCTGCCAACTGCCAGCAGTTCGATGCTCACCGGTTGAAGGTTGACTCAGTTTGATCCTCACCGGTTTTGGAGTTTTGGGGTTCTTTTGTAAAAAGCTTTTTTTAAAAATAAAAATTAATTAATCAACTTGAAACCTGATGGACAAGTCATGTTGGGATTTTCTTCATTTAATTCTCCAGAATTAATATTCTCAAGAGTTTAATTGCTTCGCTGATGGTAACAATTTTTTGTTTTGCTCAAAGAAGACACATAAGCCACACCAAACCAAAGCAGAAGACTGTATTTTCACTTCCATTCTTCCGAGGTCGGTAAAATGAGGGCCCAGTTTGTTGGGGGCAATATGCTGACTCTGTAAACCACTCAGTGTGCACTCAGTAAAGCACTGTGGAGCATTATATGTCTAAATGCTATTGCTATTAACAGAGATATAGCTAAGGATGATTTAAGGTTGCCTCAGGCATGAGCTGGAGGTCATATGGCTGAAACAGCAGGAGGACACTTCATATCTACAGACCCCTCACATCCTGGACATAAATTGTTTCAACTTCTATCCTCAAAACGATGCTATAGGGCACTGCACACCAAAACAACTAGACACATGGACAGTTTTTTCCCTAATGCCATCACTCTGCTAAACAACTAATTCCCACAACACTGTCAAACTATTTACTAAGACTAAGTATTGCTATTCTTCGTCCCTTCCTTACTATTACCTATCTCCTCCCACTTATGACTATAACCATGTTGCTTGTATCTTTTTCCTTTTATGTACACTGAGAGCATATGCACCAAAGACCAATTCCTTGTGTGTCTAAACACACTTGGCCAATAAAGAATTCTATTCTAGTCTATTCTAGTCTATTCTACAGTGGTTTGATGCAAGTAAGGAAGGGCGCTGACAAAGATCTTGAGCATCAAATCTCAATTATCACATGTAAAAAGAGAAAGGTTTCTTCCTATGGGTTAAACTATATAGGTTACATAGAAATAGTCAATATGAAAAATCTTACAGGAATAAGACCATTATTTTTCAGTTCGTCAACCCAGTATAATTGCCTACTGAATTATAACAAGCTAATGCTGACATAATTACAGTATACAAAGCTGGGAATGGTGGAAGCTATCCAGACCAAGGCAAGGGCAGGGGAAATCAGACACACAGTTACAAAACATAGGAAAATGTTTTGTAGCTCCCTGTGAATGCACAGCTGAAGCATCCCTAAATTAAAATAGAATGGTACACTTCACTGAGATTCTTCATATTATTCTAATAGGGAGGAGGGATTTTCAAATAAGAATTTTTTATTGAAAATTCTTCAAAGAACATAAAAACTAACCTAAGAAAAAGTAAAATGAGTAAGAAAAAGGTAAGGAAGAAAGAGAAGAAGGGAGGGAACAAAAAAAAAGCAAAAATACAGAGAGAAAGAATAAAAAGAAATAGAAACAGCTCCCAATTTCCTTTCCAACAAATATATATATAGAATTATATAGTTATCTTTTACTGCGTGGTTACAAAAGAAAAGTCACTTTTTTTCCTACTTTCCAGTTTTTTCTAATCATCAAAACCACAAATCATAAGTACATTTTTCCCCATTTCATGCAAAAAGACCGCGTTTCCAATCAAGCATAAATGTTGCTATCAATTCTTTTCTAATCATATTCACCAACAATTCCTCCATTGTGGGTAGTGTTGAACTTTTTCATTTTTGAGCATATAATAATCTCATTGCAGTTATAAAAAATGTCCCTTTTTTTTTTTGGTAGTTGCTTACCCATTAGCTTCAAAAAAAAAAAGTTTCTGGTTTCAATTGTACTTTAACCTTTAAAATCTTCTAATTTAATATTCACAATTCATAAATTCTTCATATAATCCTCCAGAATTAATATTCTCAAGAGCTTAATTGCTTCACTGATGGTAACAATTTTTTGTTTTGCTCAAAAAAAGGCACATAAGCCACACAGAATCCAGTCAAAAGACTGTATTTTCACTTCCTACTATAGAATGTTCTGCACAGTTTATAACCATGATGTTGGCTATGTGAGCTGATTTGCACAAAAGCTTAAACCCAAGAGGTAATTTGTTTGCCCCATTTCCTTAACTACTATTGGAACATTAAAAGGCTTGTTTCACACCCCTGAAACACCCATAATACATTGAATCCTCCATTTTACTGTGTTATCAATGCACTGGACAATCCCAACATATCTTGTCCAAGTTTCAAGTTGATTAATTAATTTTTATTTTAAAAAGATTTTTTTACAAATAAAAACAATACAGATTAAAGCAAACAAGAAAGGAAAGAAAAGTGGAAAGTAAATAGAAAAGAAATGAAAGACAAACGACCAAGAAAGAAAAAAAGCAAAATATATTCTTTACATCAGAATTACCAAATAACAGAGTTGAGAGGGAACCTTGGAGGTCTTCTAGTCCAATCCCCTGCTCAAGCAGGAGAACCTATACCAGTAGTAGGCAAACTTGGCTTTTTCACACCCTGTGGACTTCAACTCCCAGAATTCCTAAGACAGCTTCACCAAGTTTGCCTACCACTGACCTATACCATTCCAGATAAGTGGCTGTCCAGTCTCTTATTAATTTAATTTAAACCAATTTAAATGCACTTATATTTTATCCTCTTTAAGATTACATCTTAGGTCTCTTCTTTCCACATTCTACTTTTTCTAATTATCAAATCATAACTTCATATTTTTTTAATGTTTTTCTCAAAAAAAGTCCATAAAGTGTTTCCAACCAGTAACACTGAAGTTATACATTAAATGTCAGCACCATCCCAGGGCCCCATAGCTTAGAGAATGTTTTCTTAAAAATCCAAATGTCAGCATTGATAGGTAGTGTTACCATCACCTAGGTACCATATCGAATCACCTAGAAGCACCATATTCTTGAGCCAGGACTAAAGTCAGTCCTATTCACTGTTCAATGTGGTTAAATGTTTACATGCATCTTAACATCCCATGAAATAACTGAGTCACATATACTGCCAAAGACAAAGGAGGATATATCAACATCAATCCAATGTCTTTATACATTCCAGCTTGCTTGATTTAAAGGGAAACATGACATTAGAATCGACCATAGGAGCCTGAGTGGCGTAGCAGGCTAAGCTACTGTTAAGAGGTAGCAATTAGGATCCAGCTGACTGCAATTACTGCAAGTTCAATTCTCACCAGGCTCAAGGTGGACTCAGCCTTCCATCCTTTCTAAGGTAGGTAAAATAAGGACCCAGTTTGTGGGGGCAATAATTTGACTTTGTATAAAATATACAGAAGTATGAAGGCTATTGCTTAACGCATTGTAAGCCGCCCTGAGTCTCCGGAGAAGGGTGTCATATAAATCAAATTAAAAAAAAAATCAAAAGCTTAAAAACACTGCAAGCACTAGATTTCTGGATTCTTCCATGTTACTTTTCACTAACCAACCTCCAATAATGGCCTCCATCCTCATTTTTCCCCATCTCCTTGCCCTAATTCAAACAACCCAACTTCTGACATCAGTATTCAATTTTGTCTAAAGCAGCACAAGCTATGTCATGTCGTTATGCTGAGCAGAAGTTGTTGTTCGGTTGTTGTATCAAGCTAAATGGGAAATTTCAGATTTTTTTAAACAAAGAAAACAAGGAAAATCTTATTAGCAGCGTCACATTGATGAACAGATTTTTATACTCACTGGGAATGGGAACAGAGTGGAGCCTATTACTGAGTAGTTGGGTGAGCCTAATGCACTAAGTAGAACAGCATGAATACATTAGTTATTTAAAGAACTGGCGAGTTTCATAACCAAGTCCCGACACTGATTTTTTGACATTATCCTAAGTCTCCTCTACCATTTGTTGCACCATGGTCGAAAAGCCACAAGAGCATTTATCACTTTGACCGGACAAATCTAAGCAGATGGAGCTCTGGCTAAGTGAGGGGCTGGGGAAGAACATACATATGGTGTCAAGTACCGCAGGAATTTGGCAACTGAAGAAGAGGCTGGATTTATACAAGGAAGTACATATGGAGAACCAGGGTGGGAGGGGTGGGAGGGATTCCAAGGGCTCCAGACAGGCATATGTGATGTTGCGTTTCAGTCCAGATTGTCTGGAGATGGTCTAACCAAGAACAAAAGCAGGCTGGGTGGCCTCTTCCAATTGCACAGAGCATTATGCTTTAAATTTGTAACGTGGAGATCATATGCCCACCAAGCCTGAACAGAATCAGATTTGCACAACTCCAACTTGAAACTGGGCTTTTTAAGAGGCGTGAGGACTGTAATCTGAAAAGCTATGGCTCCCTTATTATTCCTAAATTCATATAAGCCAGTAAGTCAAGTCAGTAGAGAACTATAAGGTGTACCTAGGATTCTCAGGTTCTTCAAAATGAGCTAACAGGGATACATTTTGTTTCTTGTAGCTGAAGGATGGAATAACACCAAAAGATCCACGAACAACAAAGGATGGCTTGGAATGGCTGCAAAAAACTTCTACAACTGAATATGCAAAAATAAAATAAAATAAAAATATTTGAGGCATTTTGCATAACTCTTCAGCCCAAAAGGTTCCCAGAGAGGGTTTTTTTAATGGCACATTCTTGCTCTCAAGTTTACAATGTAATTGACCCAGAATAAAAGGAAAAGAGATTGGGAGGGAAGAAGAAATAAGCATGTTCAAGCATTTGTTTCTAATTTAGCCTTTTGGCAATTCACACTGAGGAAATTGATGCCATCAAGAATGCCAGAGAATAGAGAGCTCAAAGGATGAGGCGATAAGAGAACAAAAAACATGTCTAATACAAACTTCTCTGATGTATATATCCAAATCAAAAGTTGTATCTACTACTTCTAGTCGATAAATAGCTGGAAATATCCACATTTTTCCACATCTGAATAGACTTAAATTCTGCATTCACAGAGTTCTAACACTAACAACCAAGAGGCACTTCACATCTATTCCAGCTTCCCTTTGACAGGTTGGAGGGTTTTTTGGAAATAAAAAAAAGAGAGTCAGGTACTTAGATGATTTTGGCAAACTAAGCAAATTTCGATCTCAGGAACAGCAGACCATCAGAACATTCCAGTGCTGTAGGCTAGACTGGGAATCAGAAGATTATCCCTAACATAGGTTAATGGCAAATTGTTTCCCTATTATTGCCAAGAAAAAAATATGAATGCATCCATGAAATCCACAGGAATTCAGCTTGAGTTGAAGGAGACTCATAAAAAGTGGAAGACATGGAAGGATTATACATAGAAAGCAGCCTCATTTGGATCCTCTGTAAAATTCTGTGGTTGCCTAACAAAAGCCTAGTCTAAAAGCATCCAGAAGTTTTTATAGGAGCCTTCCTGTGTATGTTCAAAACCAATTCTCCAATCTATTGTCTATCTGTTGGCAAAAGTATTTATTGCCTGGAACTATGCTACCCATCAACAGGGTGAATGTTCTCCTCTACTAAGAGCACAAAATGCTTAAAAGCACCACAAGAAACCATGGCAAGAACTTCAGGACCTCTTATTCTCCACAGTTAATGTATCCCAAGCACCTAGTGATGCTAGAACTAAGTAAGATTTTTGTGTTGGCTTAACATGCTCTAAAAGCAAGGCTGCCTTCAAAACTAATTAAAAGCATTCTTTAGTACAGAATGAGATTTGGGAATTTTCAGGGTTAAACCATACTATACCAATTTAATACCAGCTAGGCCACAGGTGACAAACTCACAGCATCATGTTGTTATCAGGTGACATATCAACATTTTTCCCCTTCGTGGAGCTGGGGTGGGAGTATCCCGAGTGTGGTGCACCCGGCCTGCAAGCCGCCAGTTTGACACCCCTGAGCTAGGCCAACACCATTCTAGGTTCAATTTAAATTGCCGAGATCGGAAGCCATAAATGGCTATGAAACTATTCATTGAAAGATCATCAATGTCTAATTGAATCCACCTAGAAGTTAAGCATGCCCATGGAGGCCTGCATCTACACCTGTTAGTTCAGAATGTCAGAGGCTTTTCAGTGGTTGACTGATATTTGAAGCATTCTTTCTATGGTAGGCTGGCAGCTACTTCGTTTTTAAACTGTTTTTGTTGTTGTTGAAACAATAAGATGGGAGTTTTTGAACCATCAGTTATAATATGAGTATTAGTTGCCCCATTCAAAATGGTTTTATATAGTTTTTATGCAATCATTTAAAACATTTTACTACTTTAAATGAAAAAGAGAACTAAAAAGATTTTGTTTTGGAAGGTGATATCTGTACAAGTTATGTACCTTGAGACATTTATTCCCCATAACCAACAGCCTCAAAATTTATGATAAGAGTTTCAAAACCACAGGCACACAGAATGACTATCAAGAATTAACTGGATAAAATGAGAACCAGTACAGGGTAGGGCAGCTGAGAGATCCAGGAAGACCTACTTATGTTACCACTTCACCACAAGAAGGGGAAAAAATGGGAGCCAAAATATGTGAAACGTATATTTCCCTGTATCTATATATATGAATTTCCAGATCAGATGCAATTTGCTGAAACCAATTACATTGATTGAGTCAGCAGATTCTTTTCACAGTGGAGCATGCTTATTAGGTTAGAATGAAGTTGCAGCAATGAGCAAGAGGGCTTAGAGAAGAACTTCTAGCCCCAGAATTAGCTATATATAGCTTGGAAGAGAAAGGCATGTTCAGTAAGGTGTACAAATGACTGTAATAGTACTTAGGAACTGTAATCCCAGGGACACTTATTTTTTTAAAGCTGCACTCATCAAACATGGAGAAATTCTACTATGGTGCAAGAATGAATAAAGCACCTATATATTTGGCCTATAAGATTAGATGCTGCGTGAAGTGAATCTGGGGAGATAATTGTTAAACAGGGAAAAATACCAAGAAAAGATAAAGTCTATGAATTGATTTTTACAATGTAAATGAACATTGAAAGGATGTCTTTATTAGAATAGCAAACTTGACAGGACTTCTCTTCAGTCTGGATCTTACATTAACAGAGGCTTATTGCCAATGTAATTTCAGAAATATAAAATATACAGTTCCACAATTAAAATAGAAAGGCTATCTTTAAAGGCTATCAGGATACAGGCTTTCATAGGAGGGACTGCCTACTTCAAATAGCTTCTGCTTGTCTTGCAGAGTGTGTTCCAGGTCCTTTTACTCAAAATGCCACCTATCAGCTCAGTGCACCCTTTCTGTTGAAGTATTTGCTCATTGGAATAGCACCCCAGTTTATCCCATCCTGAGATCTAGATGGTTGTCAAGTCTGAGGATGGTTGGAAAGGCTTGATAACATGACAGTTCTCTTAGACTTTGAGGTAGAGTGGTGTTGAGTCCCTGTGGAATATTATCGAATTACGTATCTTCTCTCTTCCAGAGACACATGATCTTCAATCCCATTGTTTTCCTGCTTTTAATGTTGTAAGCTGCCTAGAGTCTGGTGGGAATGGATAGCTTCTGAATCCAAGGAAATGTATAAATGAATAAATAAGCCATATGAAGAATACATATACTTCCACTTTACCACAAGCGCCCATTAAAAAGCAAAGATGGTAGCTGCAATAACCTGATAAACTTTAGCCTCATTTTTTACATGTATTTCACACACAACACCACAAAATAAAAGTTGGGGCTTCCAATTGTGCAGTTGCATCAAAGCCACTGTCATCCTGCAGATACTCTCTGCATTCAGAAAAGTGGGTGTTAGTTATTACAGCAATAGCACTTAGACTTACCGTATTTCCCCAAAAATAAGACCCTGTCTTATATTTTTTTGAACCCCGAAATAAGCGCTTGGACTTATTTTCAGGGAAGTCTTATTATTTTGGGGCGCGTTGAGCAAAATGGGGCTCCTCTTGCCGTCTGACCTGATTTCCAGCTCTGTGTTTAAATATTTTCAGGGAGGGCTTATTTTCAGGGGGAGGCTTATTTTAGCACATGCGCTCAAAAACCCGATTGGGCTTATTATCAGGGGATGTCTTATTTTGGGGAAAACAGGGTATATACCGCTTCATAGTGCTTCACAGCCCTCTCTAAGTGGTTTACAGAGTCAGCATATTGCCCCCAACAATCTGGATTCCCATTTTACCAACCTTGGAAGGATGGTAGGCTTTGTCAACCTTGAGCCGGTCAGGATCAAACAGCTGGCAGTTGGCAGAATTAGCCTGCGATCCTGCAATCTAACCACTGCGCCCCCACAGCTCTTATATATGTAGTGCTTATGATATAAAGAAAACAGATTAGTGCATTCCCACACAAGTCTCTTATAGGAAGACCCTGCTCACTGATTTGCTATTCATGACAACTTCAAGAAACCCATCACACTAGTCAGTGTTTCTTCTGTTTTAGCTAAAACTGCAAAGAAAGCTACAACATGAACCTGTTGCCAATGCCAGCAGCATCAGAAAGTTCACTGAATTAGTTTAAATCTCCCCAAAGCAATTCAAAGGTACCTAATTCAATTCAACACCTCAAATCAAATCATCAATTTGATCTCTGAGAGTGAATCTCTTTTAAACCATTGCTCCAAAATGAGTCTTCACACAGTTCTAATGCCTAGGCTCCAGGTGTACAATTTCCTAATACTATTGTAATAAGATAAATATAGATGCCTAAATAACATTAAGTATCAGATTCATCTGGAAAAAATTTTCAAAAGTTGCAGAATATTTTCTACTGACTTCAGAAATTGCTTTGACTGGGTTATACTCGAGAGACTCAATGATGCATGAAACCTGAAGTGCGCAAGCCAAAAAGGTAAAGAATGTTTGATGTAGGAGGTTCCACAAAAAGTACTAAAAATTGTAATTATTTCAGTAATATTCCATAAAGTTCAGAATAATTAATATAATAATCTTATGAATGAGAGCAGGGCAATTTAGTATCACTATTTTTCAGAATCTGTGCATGAAACCTGAGTGATACATATTACATTACTAACCCTGAATATTCTTTGGTTTCTATTAGCAAAAGATAATCCTAGTTAACATAGTTTTGGGCAGAGAGAAGAAACTAATTATAATGTTACTGAGTTAAACTCAAGCCTCTTGATATTAGGTTATTTCCATTCCAAAGAGAACACATGTTTTGTAAGGTTTAATTACATTACACTTTATGTGGCATAACATGTAATTTTGCATTTGCCCTAGAGCGAGTAAGAACTTCTGGGCATCTTGTTCCTGATGCTATGATGCAATTGGGGAATAAAGCTACATGCTTAATCTCCATAGTACAATCTTAAAGATAGATCAGTTTATCAATATTGTATGTGTGTTGCATCTTCCTTCTAGTTCAGAAGAGCACAACTTGAGTCCCTAAAATACCATGCTGTTCCTCAAATCACTGGAAGCAATTCTTAACTTGCAATTAAATCATAATTTTTAAAGTGGCAGAAGGGGGAAATAATACAATAATAATTATATTCATTATATTCATTTAATTACATTTCAATTTAGATGTATGCTCTGTCCTAGCCTTCTTTTCAGAGAATGACTCCCAGCATATTACTCAAAGAACAAATGTGGCCCTTAATCTAAAAAAAAGTTATGTTTATAGCCTTAATTATAATTTTATTTATTTATCAAATTTATATACCCATCCATTCTGGGTGGCACAATTCTTAGTCACTGGAGGGACAATAACTAAGGGCACTATTTTGAAAGGTTTTTCAAAAATAAATTCCATGTAAAAATACAGTACACTCCATGGGTACTCATACTTGTTGTGAGTTCCTTGTTGTGAGCCTAAGAAAAATCACTACAAAAAGATGAAAGAAACCTGAATTATTTTAAATGAACCTGTAATTCCAATTCTTCTGCCACAGAAGTGCTATTTGTTATGGGACTAGATTGACCATCAAGGGCACAATTTTCTCAGTACTCAAGAAAATACTTCAGCTTATGGGAATGTCTTCATTCTCAGTTGAAATTATGAATAGAAGGGAGAGAGTTGCACATTCGATCTGCTGAACACTATCTTTCCAGCAGCACTACTGAAATAACAGATTCAGGTTAGGTGACTGGTCTCCGGTCAGGGCCAACTTCTACATATCTGATGATAAAGCTGTGTCCTATAGTGTTAACAAAGCAACCGTGTAGGCGGTAAGAAGAGTAAAGAAGTAGAACTACTTTCTCAAATCAAACAGGTAACTGTTGGCCTTCTTTCAAGAACTGTTACCCAAGGAGTTGGCAGTAAAATGGTGGGAGGATCACAATTCAATTCTGCTATTGACAGAAGATATGCAACATTTCATGAGGAAGGGATATAATTATAAAAGAAGAGAGTTGTTAATTTACTGCAGGTCTTAATGTTACTTACAGTTGAATATTATTTAGAAAGATGATTATTCATGACTCAATCATCTAATCCAACCCTGAAGACTGTCAACCCATCTTCATCTAGTAGACAGTCATCAAAATAAGCTAAAAAATAAAGTGGCACTAACAGTAAATCTGCACCATCAAGTTTTTAAAACTGATTCATTGTTTTTTAAAAAATACAGTACTTGAGTTTCATATGATTTAATAATGTTTTTTTCAAGCATTTTGAGAAGTTAAAGTGAAACGCAATGTTTAGACCTAGAAACAGTCTAAACAAAGAAAAATAATATCACTGGAAATATAGCTTATATTTTCTTAAAATAGTTTTACTATTTTAGATTAGATGGCAAAAGCAAGATAAACTAGCTTCATAATCAGCACAGGATATGGCGTTACACTGGTTAATAAAAAAGTTATATTATCAATTAGCCTAAATCTGTACCAAACAAGTTAAAAGAGATTATTCAAAATATGGGATATGATGTCTAAAGCTATTTTCTTCTGGAAATCAAATTTACTTTAGAAATAATACTAAATTCAAAAAATGCTCACATTCAAATAACAAAACTACAGCTTAATACTACTTAAACGAGCCTTCTCCTTGTTTGAGTGGTATATCTTTCTTGACCACATAGTAGCAAATTATTCCATTGTGCTCAGAAACACCATTTAGAATTCCTTGCAATTACTTTAATTTAAACAAGGTAACTTCATAAACTACAGTTAGCACATACTTTTTAAAATTTAAGCCTGCTGGATGTTACACAAAAGATTCTGGCTGAACAATAAGAAACCATATTTCATGGTTACAGAAGGGAAGAGGTTTGGAAGAAGACTAACCACATAATGCTAAACATAAACAAGTTATGTACAACCTAGGTACAAGACATCTTCAATTCTGTGACAATGAGCAAAAGCAGATTATAGTTTCTCTTCATATTTTGCTTCCCAAAGATGGCCATAAGTAAAAACAGCATACTTATTTCTATAGATCACTAATATAAATCATCAGGCTTCTCATCTTCAGCAGTCCACTAGGGAGACTCCCTGGGAGGCTTAAGTGTGTATACACATACATGCATACATACATACATGTGTACATCAGTGATGGGTTGCCCCCGGTTCAGACCTGTTCTATAGAACTGGTAGTAAAACCGGAGGAAGACTCCGCCTACCCACCCCGACATCATCAAAACGCTTCTGCACATGTGCAGAAGAGCACGCGAGTGAGTGAGCGAAACAAGCGTGCACGCACGACCCTGTTGCAAACCAGTAGTAAAGGTAAGTAAAATCCACCCCTGGTGTACACACACACATGCACACATATAAACACATGGATAAGAAATAATCCAATTTACTTTTGACACAATGAATCTATGAAAACCTTTTCCTGCCAAGACTGCCCAATCCTGCCTACATTTGAAATCCAAAGAATAACACTTTCTTGTCATTCTTTGGATTTCACCCAAATTAAAAATGCAACCCTTACTCTTTCTAGATCAAACAGAGAAAGAAATGGAACTGAAGCTCCACATTGTTTGACCA